>JAQFZA010000459.1:0-20077 GCA_034695115.1 Desoria olivacea | reverse complement strand
ATCCACAATGGACCGGTGAGGAAATCCCTGAGGTTTACACTTATCGTACGGACTTTATCATCAACAAGGACTTCCTGTCTGTTGGGGAATATCAGATCATCCTGACTGCGGATGATAGAAAGTTCTCAACATATGCCTTCCTGAATTTAAAAATTGTTGCATAAAATCATAACTGTTTTGAAGTATGTAATTGGTTAAAATTATTTTTTCTATTATGTTTTGCATCATTTGAAAACTGAATACATTATTAATGGATTCTTACTCAAGGCCATTGTCACATATTATTATAATGTTGGTTTTAAGTTTGTGCAACCAATATCTCAATATTTTGAAGTCAATAAATTCGAGTATCATTTACACGATCCTACTGTTTACGCTATTGAAAAACGCTAGTGTTTTTTATTTTTTTTAATCTCTTTGAAGTTTTTGTGCCAATTTCTAGTTTTATTTAATTGTAGTTAAAGATTATTCAAAACATCGTCTTTATATCTTCTAAAAAACTGTTTGTTAAACTATAGGCTAGTCAATTGAGAACCTTCATAACATTTGCGAATTTCTCTGTATTTTAACAACTATTTGTGACATAAATCGGTATTAATTTCTATACTTTCACGGTAAAATAGGAATAGAACTTTATTTTACAAGCCAAGCTTTCGACTATTAGCAATGACCATCTTCAAGACAAATAAATTGTCAAGTTAGAATGGGCCAAATCAATCTTATATAGCAAAGTTGGTATTTGAGATAAAATGTAAATATATCTGACACAATTTATGGAATAAGTAATGATGGCGGTCTTAGAAGAGGAATCAAGGAATGGTATGAATCATTTATAAGGATGTATGATTATATTTGGAATATCCTAATTTCATCAATTGCTAGTTCCTCTAAAATACATCATAATATAAATATTATTATACAACATACAGCGAGTTTAGACATCGCCTTTCTCCCAAATTCAAAGCGATTCCAATTCATAATGTATGTTTAGACTAGGAAGTGGTGGGGTTAATAGTTCCCATGCATTCTATGCACATGACGATTAAATTTGACAACGTTCAATGTTTATCACATTGTTTTTTATGAGATAAAATTCCCAGATAATCATGGTATCTAAAAAATGTGTTTATTTCATTTTCAAACGAAGTTTAATTTTCTATGCTACACAGTAGTGTATGTATGCCAATGAATGGACACAGGTTTACACTATGTACAAAGTATATTTAATTACACCATTAAATATATTTAACTTGGTTACAAAGTAGAACACGACTGCTCTAGTTGGTAGGTAGAATCTGACTCCTCGGCAGTCGGATTCTCAGCACCATCCGCATGGCACAAGCATGGGCCTAAACATTCTAACTAGATGTTATGGGAGGCATCTATGAGCATGCACTAATATATATAAGTACTTTCACCTTGTACTGGAGAAAGTCTAACTACTCTTGATATACAACAATTTATAAGGATGTATGATTATATTTGGAATATCCTAATTTCATCAATTGCTAGTTCCTCTAAAATACATCATAATATAAATATTATTATACAACATACAGCGAGTTTAGACATCGCCTTTCTCCCAAATTCAAAGCGATTCCAATTCATAATGTATGTTTAGACTAGGAAGTGGTGGGGTTAATAGTTCCCATGCATTCTATGCACATGACGATTAAATTTGACAACGTTCAATGTTTATCACATTGTTTTTTATGAGATAAAATTCCCAGATAATCATGGTATCTAAAAAATGTGTTTATTTCATTTTCAAACGAAGTTTAATTTTCTATGCTACACAGTACATTTCAGTACACATGAGGTAAATGAATAAAGTAGAATGGTGCAAAACAACTGTTCATTCGGAGAACCATTTTAATCCACACTTATCCAGAAAATCCCATTTGACGTAAATCAATTAGTCAAGAGGGAAAAGAACATAAAAAGCATGGCACAGTTACGCTTTTATTTGTTAGGTTTTACGCAGTCAATTGTTCTCGTTAGGTCAATAATACTATTATTTGTAACAAGTCATGTCATCCTCATTCAATTCTGCTGCATCTCAAGTCTCAACTCATTTCCATGATCCGTATTTTAATATTACACCATAGATCGGTTAAGCGGGATACGCTTAAGAGGGAAACCCGCTTAACAGGGACATAACTAAAATAATTGGTTGGTCTACGTGTATTTCTTATGGGAAGAAGATCGGTTAAGCGGGATTCGCTTAACCGGGAAGATCGGTTAACAGGGACAGAGTTTGGATGCTTTTTTGGGTTTATTTGTTCTCCTAAGAGGGAATTATTTGTTAAACGAAAATTTCCGGTTTAAGCTTAAACAAATTGGATTAGTTTGAGATTAAAATTGGGTTTCTAGATGAATTTGGGTCGGTGAAATGTTTTCTCCTTTTTATGTGCCTTTCAGTCTGCATTCGGAAGCTGGAATTTTGAGTCTTAAGTCTCATTATCTGAAAAATCAAGTTGAATTAGCCGTAGAAAATGCTACCAGTAACAAAGAAACTAGAATAAACATTCTAGATGCCGTGAAGTTATTGCATTTATTTCAACCCATAAGTCCTAGTAGCACTTCTGCACTAATCAGTAAAGGAAAAAAACATACAATAATCAGCGTGTCTAATACAGATGATAATTCTGATGGTCTTTTTTGCTTAAAAATTCACTTGTAAAGGAGAATTCAACTGGTTCTTCTCAATAAAAAATAACTAATTTTTTCAAGCACTAGTATGTGCTAAATTCGTGAATTGATCGATAAATAAATGATTGGAAGTATGTAAAACTAAATCTTTCCGATTTCATGTGTAAAAAGACATATACTACTCGACCGATTTTATTTATCAATAGCTTATTTTACAGGTGCAAGGCGAAGTATAATACCAATAGATATTTAAATGCTTCTTGAAATGATGTATCATATGTCAAAATTGGTGCTGATCTACTTTTTTGCAAATCCGATTTTACCAGGTTTTCGGAGTTTGATCTCGAAAACAGGCTTTTATTTAGGTATACTCGGATTTAGCGTTAAATTTCGGTCAAAATGTCCTAATTGATGCGAATCTAGTTTTTTTTGTAAATCCGATTTTATCCAGTTTTCGGGGTTTATCTCGAAAACGAGATTTTTGTCCATCCTGGTCTGATAACATTTTCGGATTCAGCGTTAAATTTCGTTCAAAACGATGTATCATGTCAAAATTGATGCTGGTCGATTTTTTTTTAGATTGTAGTAGTGTATACTAAAAATCTGTAAACTTGTACATTTGTAAATGGTAAAATTTTTAAGTAAAAAAATAAGCACAAAATATAGCTTTCAAAAACTTGTAAAAATAAGTATGCCTTGCATTCTATACTATTGAGCTGAACTTTATTGATTGATATAAGGTAAACTTGCCTGATCAGCCCGGACATTGTCAACCACAAAGTTGAACCAGAGTCGGTACCTCGGGTTGCAAGTGTCAGGTCGGATGAAAAGATCATACTCGTACTCAGAAATGAAATCAACTCTTCCCAAGTTACCTGCAATCAAAATGCATTACGACTTATTATGCAGCCATTAACATGTAGAGAATTCCTTCATAACGCGATGTCACGTAAAAGTAGATATAAACCGTCAAAATCAACTACTAAACAGGTTGTCCAGCGGATGAAGCTTCAAAACTTTAGATTGGATTTCAGGTTTTACAATTCAGGATCGTATTATCTTAAATGAAAGCTAACATTCCAACTTAAAAATTTAGCATACAATTTTAGAAATCAGAGGAGTCAGATCAGAGAAGACTATAACATTATTAAGAGACTACAGAAAGCCATGGAATGTTGTCATTATGTCGTCCTGTTCATACAGCCTTAAGACGATGATGGGATGTCAGGGGCAGAGTCGGATGAAAAAATGTTTTATTGCTCAGAAGTTGAAAATATCCGATCAAAAAAAGTTGTAAATAGTTAAGCGTCGTGCAATATTGTTACCCGTGCATCGGGAAATGTTAATGCCGATGCCGGGTAGACTGAAAAGAGGCGAATACCCGTTTGTACGTTAAATGCTTAAGAATCTTGCTGGTATTGAATGAGAGGATAAAAATGCTATGGAATTCACTAGCTGCATTCGACGAGTCCCTCAGAATTGAACAAGATTAATACCGTCCAGTCATTTTCAATGCAGAGACGCCGGAGAAAAAAAACAAGCCTTCAGCCAGTCCATAAAACTTCTCCTTGAATAAATGTTTCCCCAGTTAGTCCATGCACAAGTTACGCCTTACATAGGACAGCGTCTTCTCATAGAACTCTTGCCGGTTGTATAGGACAATGCCACTTGTATTTCTATGTACATCCATGTACTTCCACGTATACTCATGAAAGAGAGACTTTTTAAGTGTTAGAGAAACAAAAAATGGGCAGCAGAGTGGAATAAAAGCTTGTCTGATGGATTATAACTTCCAAAGAGATGTTATCCTATAGCCAAATAATACAGAATTCTAGTCTTCCTCTGAACTTTTTTTATTTCCTCAGATTCTTTAGAAGAGGTTCCTTCGAAAGTCAAAATGAGGGGGCTAAAATAGTGCTCAATTTAGCTCGTGAAATATTGTACTTCTACCATGGTCGTACTATGAGAGCACTATCTACAATCAAATGGATCATTGGTTGTATTTGGATTGTAAGCCAAGTTCAAGCCCATATATTAGAAGAAAAGATTCTGTAGTGGGATAATGACTTCCATTCTGGCTAATACTTTTCGTTCTCTCTTTGTAGGACGGGACGAAGTTGTGGACGCGATGTTGCAGTAGGAGTTCAGAATAATTTCCAACACTGACCAACTTTTTTGAAAAATTAGTTTTTGTTGTGATGCTGATTTTCTGAAAGTATTTTGCAAAGGGTATATACGATGTAAGGGTGTAACAACCCAGTTAACATCTTTTGAATTTTCTGACTCCAGTTTCTGTATTTTAAAGAATTTAGTTGAAAAATTCATGTTCTAGTAACTAATTACAATTAAATTATTAATTACAAACGACCAATAATTACTAGCTAATAATTTGTTAATATTTTTTGACAGTAAGGGTTCAACAGTTTTTAACTTGAAAACCGACCGTGCCGGGAAAAACAAGTCCGAGCCGGGTTTTAGGTAACACTTTTTAAAAGACGTGAGGGGAGTTTCGAAAATGTTGTTGCCATTTGTGCAAATAATTCAGGAATTTTTCAGATAAATGGAGTTAGATTGACAGCTTGTAGAGGACTACATTTTGTTTTGCATGATCCTGGATAGGAATTTCTTATGTAATGAGGTTAAGTGACTTAAAAATACTTCAATCAAGTACGTACACAGATACATACTTTAAACTAAGATTCCAGCTCTGAACTTCCACTCCTCTAACTTTATTTCCTAATTTTCTAAACATCCAACTGCTAAATGACACGAATAACATTTCAAAACCCGAAAACTTGCTCTAATTCCCAACTTTCCTCTCTCATTTTAAATTGAATCATACGACAAACTCAGAATCGGAAATACAACTATAAAGCTGAGAAATTCCCTTGAAGTTATTTTATTGGATCAGCAAGTAGATTGTAGATAATGACTATTTCGGCATGGAGGAGTAACATATTTACCACGTTTCATACATAAATATCAACAGCATGGTATAAATGTTGTCACTAATGGTACCAGCTTATTTAACGGTAATATCGATGCATGAATGGTATTTGATGGACATTATTTATTGGTATAAAATGGTATTTAATGATCAACCTTGTTTTGATTCGAACATTTATTATTATTTTTACACTACCGGATTGAATAACCTAACCATAAGTTGACTGTTTTATACTATGTATCTGTATTTAATGCAGTACTCTAAAAACACTTGCAAACACTCATTTATGTTCATATATTCAAACAAAAATCAGTAAATATCATTAAAAACTGCATTCGCACCATATGAAACTTAGGTATATCTGAATTATAAGAGGGTGAAACTTACCGCCTTCATAAGAGGCATCGAAGCAAAGATGACCCCGCTTGGCCTTTCCGCTGTGACCAGGTGGTCGGAGGACAACGCGGGTCACATTCCCAAGCCCACCCTCAGCATCACTGTCGTCACTTTCTGTTACAAAATATCAAGTCATTCCAATTAGTTCGGTTTCAAAATTGTCCGGTGCACAGTAAAAAGGTGATGTTAATTATTTTGCTCTCATATTGCTTTTAAATGAAGAAAATGTTATTGAGTTTGAAGAGCTATTCCAATCCTTTCGTCTAGTATTTGTTTTGTTGCTGCTAAATAACGAATAAAAAATGAACTTAACGTTTTTAATGCCCTTTTGCACCATAACAACAGACTACTGTTAAATTCCCGTAACGAAGATAATTAATGAAGATGATAATACATTGTAGTCATATTAAAGTTGACATAAACTATACCGTTTTGGAAAGTAAGATCTTTATTTATTTTAATACATTTTTAACAATGTTTTTCTGGTTCAGAAACTACGTAAATATTTGTTAATGTCGGTCTCAGTCGTAAAACAAAACAGTTTTACGAATGGGTAGTGGACATTTGACACCGAGAACTATTTCCAGTGCAAACTCCATCTCATACATATCATCAAGGGGGAAAGTTAGGGTCATGGTTATAGTAAGGCTTAAGTCAAGTAAGTAATGCTTTGAAAAAATTATTGAGGTCTCAAAGGTTATGGCTTATGCATTGCACTTTGTCAAATTTTGATTTGAATAATCATGTCCTCAAGGCGTGTGTCCTTGTATTCACTAACTTCCAAGCTAATGTCATCCAGTTGCTTGACTACTCACGACACGGCATGCAATGAGGAAGGTAATCAGAAGTTGCAGGAAGCCTTTCAAATGGAAATCAAACTTTTTGAACTTTCGATTTCAGCTGCGGGCTGTAGAATGCGATGACTTGAATCTACACAAACACCTCGACTAATTAATAATCATTGGCTAATGACGACTAGGACGAGGAGGACCTAGACTGATCCTTGATGATAAGAGCTTATCAAATTCGGTTCGGATGGAGTGACGGGGTTTCATTAGACTTCATTCTCCTCAAGGCAATCTATCAACAAGCACTCTGGGTACACATTCCATCTGACAAATCCTCGTCATTAATTACCCTTAACTTTGCCAAGTCTTCATATTATACCTTTAGAGCTCTATTCCACTATTTGCATTGGCATTGGCAGCCACAAACAGAGGGGAATCTGTGCATATGCAGATAAGCTCGTCATAGAGAGGCAGATTAATTAGGAGAACTTCTCCCCATTCAACTACAATGTTATGTGTCCTGTCTCTTGTGGTTACCTAACTATTATCAACGTATAGTTGAAAGGGATCATCCATTAACTATATCGCCGGAGAGGCTGTTGAAGTTATGTGACCGACCGATTGACTGCCCTTTTTTTTATTGGAAGCTTAGTACTTCTTATACTTTTCGGACAAGACGAAGTTATGGCATTGTATGAATCTTGTTTTTTTCTATTGAGATCCCATTACAAAAATACTCACAAAGTCAGTCTCCCAAAAACCCTAGTCCGTAATTTCTCCAAAAAGCTACAGAGCCAAACCTTGATTGGGAAAGCAACAACCAAAGCCAACTGACACATTTTCTGCAAAAGCCTTCTCCGCTGTCCACCTCATCGGCTAACTAAAGCCATTTGGATATTAGTAAACATTGTTATCTGCATTCTGTTGAATGAACTAGGAGGACGACAGAGTTTGTATTTTGAAGGGGACTACAAGCAGAGGACAAAACAGTAAGTGGGTAATGAAGCCATGAATAACATTAGAGAAATGCGACGAGGACGAAAGTGAGTGAGAATATATTAGGACAGAGATGAGCCGCCTTGTTCGGAGATTCAGAGGACTTGGCCATTAACAGTCCTTGGTGGCTTAGTGAGTATTGTGGTTTAGTTCTGATGATTTATCAAAGAGCTTTAGAAGCCTCGCCTCGGTCTGTCGTAACTCATCCGAATAGTTGGAACCCTTCATATGCATTTCTGTCAGAATAATAGTAGACCCTGGCTATTATTGTACCCACATCTCGACTCTTCAGAAGCTTCCTTTCATCTCCTAGGAATTGGATCCACGGAGTAATCATAACAAATGAACCTGGATTGTACGGAGAGGGTGGTGGTGGTGGTGGGGGAGTTGGCTGTGAGAAATAGTAATGAGCCTCCACTCTTCTGTCCATAGTAGACAGAATATGGCCAACTGAGGACTAACCAGGAGACAGTTAAGCTATGAGGCACTATGATGTCAGGTTATCATGTTCGCCCATGTAGGTACATGAACCTCCATGAGGGACTCTCAGCTACCATTTCAACATTTCTACCGCCGCCAGTCAAGAATATACTACCAGAAATACTCTAATCGCTATACATTCGTTATTATTACAAGGAGGTCTGGAATTTTCTCTCCATCATTGCATTTGTTGTCCTAGCTTGTGTTAACATCTTCTGGACTCTGGACTAGGTGGTAGGCACGGTGAGGTCGGTGATGGGATTTAGGTGGTCCTATTCTATGGCTTTAAAGGATGGTTCACCGGCGATATATCCTTGATGTCGGAACTCTGTCATAATACATATTAGTTGGTCAGACCTGAGATCACTTCATATTTCGTCTGTTTTATAGGATATTGGAAGCTGGAGGTCGAAGACTGAGATTGGAGGCCGGTGTTATTTAATGGGTCTCCGAATTTCGGTGGGTGTCAAGTCGTAAGTCCATCGTCTCTAACGTCGATGGTTGTAAGTTGGTGTGAGGGAATTCATGTCAATTGCTGCTTTTGTTCAACTTCCTCCTGGAAATGGATTTCTTTGCTGGAAGGAATCTCTCTTCCAATTATTTTATCATCCTCGCCAGACGATATCTTCGACAATGAAGTCATCTAGCATTCTTATGAACTTATGAATTCCATATTCCTCAGACCCTTAACCTCACAATAGAGAGAAAAGCCCACCAATGATGTGGCTTATCCACAGGGCTAGACATCTCCAGATCCAACATAATTTACCTATGCAAAACCTTCCACTCTTTTTAACCCGAGATACTCCAACTCCAGCAAGATAAGAATAATGGACCATACTCACTACACCCTCCAATTCTCTGCCTCATTTCAACTAGAATTTCCTCAAAATTCGAGGAATAAATGAACAAACCTTGTCTACGGACTTCAATACGAGCCGGATGATCTAGAGGGTCCCAAGCTTCCAATTCCATTATTCACTTATTATTACGAGGCCAAGGACGCCTATATGAACCAAATCTCTGGGTTCCTTCTTATTTTTCAAGACACTCCCAACGGTTCAAGAATGGTGGTCGGTGGTGATGGCCAAATTTCCCAAATTTTAATTCCTACAGATGAACAGTCTTTGTTTTCCCTGGAACTCTGCCCAGCGTATTTATCACTCGGCTGGCAAAACTCCTTTTCCAGCCATACAATCCATACGAAATCCACAGAGTCTAAACTATCTCCTCCATTCAGCTGAAGAGTAACCCTCTGGAAATAAATTCTGCCCGCACTTCACTTTCCTCCTAATAAATAAACTGGCTAGAATAATGACCTGATGGGGGATTTAATTACGGAATTATATTATCGACACAAAGGGTCTCCCTCCGAACTCTCCCGTTATTCCTTAGAGGAGATTAGCCAAAGAAGTCAGAGAGACTGGAAGAAGACGACGTATTTTAGAGGGAAGTATTCGAGGAACTAAAGTCACTTTGGATGGAGGTAGTCACAGACACTAATCAAAGACTTACTATTTCAACCTCGCCCATTATATTAACTTACAGCGTATGGCAAGGGGCTGCTAGCCTCTTATTTGGATAAAATACAAAACGACACGGACTTATATGGAGAGGCTTCATTCTTCTTGGGATTAGGTGTTAACAACCGGGTAGGCTCTTCATGTCCTAAAATATCCGCATTCTGCAGTCCAGCCCTTCATTTATTCCTGCATAGACTCATTAGGCCATTAAAGAAGGCTGACTGGCTGTATCTAAAGAACGGACAGACGGACCATTCTCCTTCCATTGCTTCAGGCCTGCTTTCAGTTTGATCAGCCTTGATTACTTTCTTATAACGGAGGAATTGAAACGGTGCTAAATACTTCCCGGAGCTTGATGCATCTTTACAGTCAATTCGAATCTGATAAACCGTAACAGTTTGTGAAATTTTTGCCTTAAATTAATAGTTTTCTAATGTAAAAGTTCTCATTTATTCCAACAATGCATGTATCTAATATCAGGGGTTCAAAACGGGGGTAAAACGCTTGAAAAAAACGACCAGAAGTCCGTTACTGCACACACGACAGGGACACAATATGTTTGGTTAAAGATAAGAATTGTATTAAGATTTTGTAGCAACATTTTTTTTCGAAATTTGTCCCTCGTACCCAAAAGGACGTTGACAACCAAAGTTTCTATTTCTGAATTCTAAATTCTATCGAATATCAACATTCCTGGCCTCGGATCCTTCAGGGATTTTTTAAAAGAAGTCGATTGTCATTTGTTGCTTAAGCACGGAATTTACCCTATCATTAAGAATAGGGGGCTTGAAACTATAAAAATTTTAATTTTCATTAGTAAAACTAATTGTTTTAAAGCTTCAAAAAGTCATGTCGACAGAAAAAAAGCTGATTGTAAACAACTCTTCTGCTATTCACTGACCTCAAAACTATTTATTTCAGAATTGCTAGACTTTCCAAATTTCCAGACGATGTCAACAAAGCCTAGCAGTCCCGATTGTCCGATGACATGGAATACTATAGAGTGGGTCGTTTGATACTGAGAGGTATGGTGGTGGTCTGGTCGTGGTGAAAGTTGTAGGTTGTAGTAGTCCGTAAGTCTCGAAGTATGAAGTGTTTGGATGGAATTATTGATGTGAGGCACTCTGACTCTGATATGCCATCCATATAGTCCTCTCTCTATATTCTTCCCGTATAATGTCTCATGTATGCACAATACCGTTGATTTGATTAAAGGGAGAGGCTCGGCTGGTCGTGCCAAGCACTGAATTCTTGACAACTTTCATTCTGTGCAGGTGAGTCGAGTTTCCACGGACTCTCTCACTTCTTCTATATAAATCCGAACTTTATTACCCAGACTGATTTGTCCGGTAATTCCAATACCTTTCCACCTATCCACATTTCATCAGCCCTCCAATTATCTCAATCTAAATGGCGGACACAAATCAAAATCCTGATTTTTTGAGGATTGCTTAAATTGAGTTTTTGCTGATTTTGATTTTACTCTTTTTTACAGCTAAATCCAACCGTCTTGGAAAAAGTCAAAGACTTTGAGATGTCGGTATATAAGAGGTTCAGTGCCATTGCAGTCAATGCTTTCATGTAGTAGTCATGTCAAAAAGTTTTTAATATCCAGAAGCATTATTTTTAGCTATAAAACTTAGTTTAGAAGCTATTTTAGAAACTGTACAACGGGTTGAGTAAATTCAATTCTCTGAATTGATTTAATCGGAAGTTCAGTTTCTTCCTCCTGTGCGTTCTGTTGTACGTTTACAATTAATTGTAAAGATAGAAATTACAAAATTTACAGACACATTTATTGATTGTTTTCCGTATTTGTCTGTCTCATTTCATTTAATAGAGAAAGTCAAGTATAGCTTCACTAACATTTTAAAGTGTTCGAATGTTTGATTAGTGAGAGATCTTCGAATAATTTCCCTTGAAAACTGGAAATTTGAGGTGACCTGGGACAGAATAATAATGCTATGTAGTATCAATAACATGTCTTATGTCGAAATCAGATACATATTGTATTTCTCAATTAATCCCCCTTTTAAACTCCATATTTTCAACTCCCTAAACTTTTTCAAATCACTAACTTCTTCAGACAAAAGCTCCGAATTCGGTTGAATTCAGTGGCAACCGACCAAATTTGACACCCTTAAACAAAACGTTTATACGAAACAAAAGGTCAACTTTTTAGCATATTCATTTTGAAATAGTGAAATACGAAGCATAGCCGTAGGAATAAAGTTACATTTACTGCATGACCCTTATCCATAGGTCATGTAGCTTGTTATAGTTGGGATAAATATAGAGCGACAGAATAATTGGAGAGAGGATCATGGGAGTCGATAAAATTTCCCAATTTGCAATGCAGAGTTGGAGACTAATGGGATTTCGGAAGTGAACGTCGAGGACGACGGAGGGCGACAGAACGGCCACGGATGCCACCCACGCCAACTACATACCTCAATAAATGGTGTGCTTGGCTTGGCTGCACAAAGTAATCTGATACTCGTCCCTGTGCTCGTACAACTCAAGACAAGGAGACCTCGTAACATTTCCTGCTTTCTGCATTGCATTCAAATGGGGCATTATCCATCCTATTACGGGAATGGGACCTAAGGATTCGAGGTTCTAGTGGCAGAGGATGTCCAGCCTTCCCCCCATATCAACCCTTCAAACGGATTCGAATCATTCAAATCCTCTATTTATTTATGGAGGCCATCAGAAGCCCACTAAACGGTACAAGAGAAGTAGCCCAGAAATAGGATGTCCTCCGAACTAACTGGGGAGAAAAGACCCACACTGCCACACACACCTTACAAGATCGGATGATGGCCTATCTGTTTAAAGACCTCATTGCCAATCCCATCGTCTCCAAGATTCATTGACAGTTCGGGGCTGGAATGGCCCTCTAAACATATCTCTGTCCTTACTATCCTCCTAGGCTTGTAGTGTTTCTTAGGCATTGGCTTTTGACTCCTTTTCTAGTCTGTGGAGCAAAGCTGGCCGGACATGTGGCAAAAAGTCATACTGCTTTTCTAAATTCAATTTCAGTTCGAAATGCGAATGGTAGATTTACTTTCTGTCATCATCTTAGAGTTTTAATATTAATAATGTAGCTTAACTAAAACCCATACGTTATAATTTGAAATTTGATACATTCGTTTTTTTTAAATCGTTTGGTCATAAAATTAGAAACAAAACGCAAGCAGCATAGCAGTCTAGTTGTTAAAAATCACTATGCACTTCCACACAGTTTGTTGTTATTTCCAAGCCATAATAACCCAAAATGAGCCAGGACATTGAGACTATTTGCGACAATTTATTTTATTGGGGCCGCAGCCAACAGTTTCTCAAGAAGAGGAACATTCCCCATGGTAGCTGTCTTCTGGGGTCATCAGGACGCATCCGTCAGCTTCATTAAAATATTCAAATGGATTATACGACAAGGTATACTTTACAAATGTATTTACTATTCTCCTTCTTCCTGTTACTGACAACTAAAGGTTACTTCAAGTTTGTTGCAAGTCTTGTTGTCCTTTTAAATCAACTGCCCATTGGAAACTTGTGGACAAAGGCTCCAGGTTTTTAGGCTTAGATGTCATGTCCCTAGACTTGCAAAACAATCCTCTTAAGCATTCATTCTAACAGCATAGTGGGTTCGAGTGACAAAAATATCCGATCCACCATTGTATCTAGAAAACATGAAAATAATCTTTTCCCTTAAAACATTATTCTTGATGTCTTTGGTTACTTAAATAGGAGGTTGTGTTATTGTTAGTAAAATTGCTACGATATTTTGCCTTTCAGACATTTGCAGGCAGAATTAATGGTAAAAAACAGGATTATTCCAGGAACTTGGCAAAAGTTATTTCTGTCAAATTTGATTTCAGAATCTTCAATTTTATTTCAACATCTTATTTCAAATCACTTCCATATTACTACCTACATGCGTTTTCACAAGTGAAATCAAAGCATTACCGCTGCATTGACATTAACTGTAAATCTAGCTAGGCTGAAGCCATATCCATTATCCATTATCCAGTACAAATTAGAATTTTCGAAATCTTTGTCAACGTAAATGATTCTTGCCAAATCGGCTAAACCATATTTTTCAAAAACATCATAACTTGTTTATAACCTAATCGAAAATCCTGAAAAATGTCCCTCCACTTAATCAAGACTTCCAAAATCCCCAGAAGAACTACAGATAATCTAGACGAGGTGTGGAAACTCATCTCTACCAGAAATAGCTCACACATTTCTCTCCCAACCAATTTCGGAAGCTCTAAAATCGAAGTGATCCTGATCGTTTCTCTCTCTCTCTCTCTCTTAAAATAAATATAAGTGCCCCACTCCCACAATATCCCTATGGTCCGTCGAGTATGGGACTGGATACTCCAGAAAAGAAGAATGGATGAGTCGGTCGTTAATAGAGAAGCCTTCTGCCTATCAGTCCCTGTAACTGACCTTTTATTACCAGATCTATCAAACTTATCAAGTTCAGACAGACTGATGAGGAGGAATAAAACTTTCTCCACTAACATAACATACCCAACTCCCTAGCTTCAATTTATGATCCAAAAGCTTTTTTTTCGGAGGCTCTCAGAGTTTTAGTTGATGACCGCCAGGAATAACATATAAAGTAATATAGTATTGATGTAATATGAAGATGTTATAGGTTTGTATGTATGTGTAGATGTGTCTAGGTACGAGGTCCATGATGCCTGCCTGCCTACCTCTTTCGTCAGCGATCATCATTTCCTCTACACGTCCATAAAAACTACGTAGTCTTGTTTCCCATTAATTTCAAGTGTCATTAAACTCATCCACTCTCTCTTCGTCAGAGTCTATTTTCTCTTTCCCCCTCTCTCTGATGAAATGGAGGACCTTTAATGACTGTCCGCACCTCATTTTCTTCAAATCATGGAAATTGGAAAAAAATTATGAGGCACTAAACCCAACACATCCTTCAAACCCTTAAACACCTACCAACATACAAAAGGAAGTGATACTAAAGGCTCATTTATGCATGTGAGTTCAGAAATACAAATCCGAGTCGGAATAAAGAAAGCGGAGAAAGTTAGCTTGTCTTTGCAGAATGGTATGTATGGACATGGCTCTAGGTTATTTGACAGAGTTGTAGGTGGCGGTGAGGGAATGTTAAGACTATCTGTAGGGTACTCCACTTCATCTGAAACCTATTCGAATCGGATCAGTTGCATCTAACAAAATAAACGCCAACACCGGAATTGAAGGTCAGAGGTTAACCTAAGACTAAACAACCATTTGATGTGAATCGTACATTTGGAGCTTATACCGGATAGAAAAGCTTGCCTTTGGATTGGGTCACCCACCACGGGTAATTGAAGCTGGTTTGGCCTGCTGTCACTTTTTGGAAGTTACAATGATTTCTGGCGTTTTTAATATTTCTTTGCATTTTAAGCTACGGATATGGCTGAAACATTTGAATTATGATCTACAGTTCCTTTTGCAAAGTGTTTTAGAAACTCATTGTTCTTCGGATTATCCTTCATGTAGTTGGAAATAATGTGGGATGGAATCTGTGTCTTCAGACAGCCGTTCCTATGAGCTCTGTGTAAAAGTTAGCGTACAAGAGGAAAGGCGTAGAGAGGATTGTAATTCCCACAACTTCCGTTTCATTGATAGAGCAGACATATGAGCCATGGCCGGAAATCAGACTCCCTCTAACTTATCGTCTCCTTCTTGAATTCCATCTGGAATCTGGAATCTGGGCACTCTATTCCCATATGAGACTTATGACTTATGACCCATAACCTCTGACCTTAGGTAGGAGTAAGTGGCTACGACTTCCTTCTAGTCCGTGCCAGCCATTTCAGATGATTAAATGAGTCATGATGCTCAGCGATAACTCATTGGACGAAAGGTCGTGGCGTCCAAGCCAAAGATGTGGTTATCCAAATTCAGGGAGTTGAGGATCAGAATTTACATTTTAACCAACCGTCAAGCTAATAAGCTTGCTTTTCTGTTTGAACACTTTTTGGTTGGTTAAACGCTATCGATGATTGAGAGATTCGAATGCAGCAGGGGTATATTTGAGGTCGGAATGATTTCTTTAAAGACGAATGACTTGTAGGAATTGACTGGAAGGAATTGTGGGGCCAGTCGAAGGATATAATATTAATGTGAGGAGAATTTCCACAATATTTTAAGAGGGCTGTTAAAATATTGTGGAGATTTTCTGATGCGGGGATTGTGTTGAATCAAAATTCAGGTCGTCACTGCCAAACAAGCTCATAAATGTGGATTATCCTGCAAGAGTCCCCTTACTTTAAACTTTATGTCTTTGGAGTACAATGCTTCATGGTGGGACATCAGGCGTCGTTTCCTGGATGTGCTTTCATGGAAATATCCTCTCATTGTCATAATGCTGGAATATGAGAGTCAGACTACTCGGTCTGGAAATATTAAATTGATTCAAAGTCCTCCTGTAACTTCCAGCGGACTGACGAAGTTTAATATCCCAGAGAATGTGGGGACATGAGAATATTTTTGTGGTGGTTATGAGGTAACGGGGAGGTCCATGAACTGCTTCAGGTTTCTGCTGGTTAAACTATCCATTAAAGTTGGGAATGACCTAACAGAGGGGTTATGTCGGTGGGGTTGGGTTATTCTAATTAAAACGGAACTATGGCAATGCCGACAGGTCAGGAGGAATTTCTGCTAAAGTAACTTCGGTGATTTGGACCAACATGTTTTGTTGTTTTTTGTCGTTTGTAAATTATGGGGATTTAGGTTTTTTTAAAACAAGTACGAACGTTTTTTGAGGTTTTAGTTGTTTCCTATTTGTAGGGCTGTGTGCTTCTCAGGTTTTGCTGTTTCAGCCATCATGTCTCTGAAGTGTTTTGGTCCTGGCGTTTTTGTAATTTTTGAAGCCTGTAGTGTTTTCGGGGATGTTGTCAAACAGAGTAAACTCAAAACGTTCTCAAAAAACACATTCACAGAAACAAGGAATTATATGTATATATACCATTTAAAATAGTATCAGGGTAGAACGATTCTTAAAAGCCGTATGTATCGTTGAGAGGACCAGACCGGACCATTTCCATGACCTTCAGTTCATGTCCAGTGCACTGGACCATGACGGGAATTTACTGCCAAAGACGAATACGAAAGGGAAAGTACGCTACGATGGCATCCGTAGTGGATGGATGACCCAGTCTGATGTTTTCCGAGATATTAAACGGCCATATAAATCTAGTACAAAGGGATAATAAGGTGTGGTGCGTATATGTTTTGACAAGGGAGAAAAGATAAAAGGGATCTCGTGGAACTCCAACTATTTTATCACCCTCCGTCAGTAAAGTTTAGAATGTCAGCCCACACGGGGAATAAAGTTTCAGAAGGAAACCAGTTGACTGCTTTTAGGCGAAATGATAATGTGGATGACTACATATGAATTCATAGGATGTGGACGAAGTGATACGGGATTCCGTATGGCATTCCATCCCAGCAAACCATATGAATTTACTATTGTACCTTATAGCAGCGAATCCTCTTAATACCCGCTATGTTCCTCCACTACTACCCGGTAGGTATTTCCGGGTAAAACCACAGGCTTTGAATAACGAGGCTCGTCCCTTTCAAGTCCTCTTCATTCTCGTAAACCCGACGACTGTATGATTCGTCCTAGGCTACATTTCATGTTGTGTACTGCCGTTTCAGCAGTTCCGCTCTGCCTATGAAACTAAATAAGATATCAGCTAAAGATCATTAGGATTTCAAATCTGATGGAGGAGGAGAGATATGCTTGTACTTATGTGGAGCTCGGTCTTTGTAATGACTCCTCCTGTTATTCCATCCTCACAATAGCCGGATTTATCCAAGTCTCCCTCCGCTTAATGAAAATATTTTTTACTTCACGCTTCATTCTTGAGGGTCTCCACGGGGAAGAACGTCAACGAGGAAGCTGCTACGGTCTAACTGGTGTGGTCGAAATTTTGAGGAGATGGGTTGCTGATCTCACTATATATTGCCGTCAATGATGAAAATTTCAACAAGTTGATCAACTGGAATGTTACCTTTACAGCTTCTATAGATGAGCCCAGTTTTCTATAACGAAAGGTTGATTTCAAAATCCATTTTGTGTTGGATTTTGAGCCCTTTTAATTGTTACAATCTTGTATCAAAGATAGACAATGCATTGGACATACCACCGGGTTCAAATATTAAATACTACTGCCCATCCAATTATCTGTGCAAGGTAAGTTGGAGGAGAAAGGGAATCTCCGGTTAAATGATGAATCCCTTTCCATGAAATAATTGACAAATAGTACAAAGGATAAACATGAATGGGTTTATTACATCTCCGCTTCCTCCGGGGGATTTCGTCGCGTCGCCAACGGAGGCTGATGATGATGATTGGAGATTTGGGAGATGCAGACGATGATGCCCGGTTTCCTCTGCTGAAAGTCCGTCGACTATAAATGTATGCAGGGTATATCGTATTCGTATATACAGTATATAGGAATTGTATGTAGAATGAGAGATGGACAGACGAGAGTGGGCAATAATAGGGATTGCATCTCATCATCATTCCGTCGTCCCTTTCAGTCCACCTTTTCCGCCGTTCTGATCTCATCTCTCTCCCCGGTCTTTCCTGTTGGTTGTGTTGGTTGTACTGCCTTGTTCAGTAGTCACCTCATTGTTCAGACTCACCGAGTTCTGATAACTAGACAAAGGTAAATTGATGATCAAAGGATACGGGGGAAGTTGAACGATGCCCGGCTAGAGTTCCAAGGGGAGGGAATTCGGGAAATTAGTAGAGAAGGACGGACGGCTACTCTCCTTAATGACGATTTCTGGTCTCCGTCTTTTATCCCTCACGGCTATAACTTCGTCTATAGTGGAGGCACTCCATTTAATAAAGCACGTACATTCTATGAATTCTGTCACTTATAATTGGGAAGGCTTAATAGCCCAGTGGAACATGATAATAATATTAGGACGACATACAATAATCTGATTTCCCGAACCTCGGTCTGTTGGTGTGTGATGTTGTCGTGCTATATACGAGGCCTAGTGAGGTTTGTTTGAGCTTCGGATTACTACACAACCCTTTACCAACCTGTGTAACTAGAAATTCCCGGACTTCCTCCGAGCTTGACAGTGAATACTATTGACTTTGAGGTTTCCTCTCCCAGACAGATCTGATCGTTTTATAGAGTGAACACTTAGAGGAAATGAGATACGGTATATGAGGACAGTGTTTATCTATGAGGCTGCCTATACTTGAGATTCCAAGAAACTTGTCTGAGATAGGATTAAGGTTGTTACAGAATTTTAATTCAAATTAACTAATAACAGTAAGGGGTCATTCATAGGATAGGTAATTTATTTTTCACTCTGTCATTTGCTTAAACTTTGTCGAAGAAAGTAGTTTCGGGAGTTGGACTAACTACTACAAGGGTATAATACCTCCTATTATTCCTATGGTTGTAGTACATATTATATTAATTGTCAGTTAAAATTATAATAATGCTAGCAGTGCATAATTATTCTTAACATACTTAAGTTATGATAACGGGGAAGGTTGGGAGACAGTCAAGCGGGGACCTAAGCACTGGGATTACATAGTAACTTATGCCTTGGTTAAAAATGAAAATTCTGACAAAGCTTAATCTTAATGTAAATATATTTTAGTTGATGAATTTAAAGGTGTTAAGAAAATTCAAAGACAATTAAGAAATAAAGCTTTAGTTGATCTTATATGTTGTGAATATATTATCATTCACTTGGTTACTCGTCACAACTTCGTTAACTTTACCATGAAAAGAGCGAAGTGTATTTGAACTCATATTAATATTTGTAACCTCCAAGCCAGCTCAGCCTAGTCGTCCATATTTTCTTGGATCTATATGATCACGTCATCATATACTCTGCTTATGATTAGCCCTCATTCGGTACGGTATGTTAGATTAGATTAAATTTCAAAGTCCGATTTAAAATTCGAATTTGGACAATAAGTTTTACAAAGTTGCATATTCTTTTACAGATTTTAAAACATGCAAAAGTTTGATGTAGTGCAACCAATTTATGATTTTGAAACAAGAATCCTATTGCAACAAGCAGTTCCCGAAACTCTGAAATTGTTCAATACAAACTCAAACAAATGTATTATTGTAACAACCAACAAGCCATACTTTTTTATAAATCCGATTCTTACCCGGTTTTCGGGATTTCTCTCAAAACTAGGTCATTTTCATTCTAGATTGTTGGCATATTCTGATTGAACGTTAAATTCCGGTCAAAGTGGTGTATCATAT
>JAQFZA010000458.1:0-20112 GCA_034695115.1 Desoria olivacea | reverse complement strand
GGAAAGAGCTTTTCCTAGTTCAGAACTAGGAATTCCTAGTTCTGGTTCGTTCCTACTTCTGGCGCACGACATATACAAACGAAGGAATCCATACAGATTCCGTATCACCCTAACTCTAAGCCCTCTCAACGGTTTACTTCTCTTTTCTCTAATCATATTATAATATTTTACAGCACGTCGTAACCGGATTTTTATAAATAATTCACCCCAAACTCCTGAACCTAACAGCTCTTAAAAGTTACCGAGGAGATCAATGTAGGTAAGAAGAAGGGTACTTTACTAAAAGGAACTCATTAGTCATCAGTGGCACAATGAGGTTGAAGAGCTGAAGAGGAGCGATTTGGTCGGATGAGCTGGAATAAAGGCACATCTACTTCTATAGCATCCTCTACAGCTCGTAATAAGGTCGTATTATTACGAAGGATATTTCGAATCTGGAATCTCAGATTGGGAGTCTAGGCAGGGCATTGATACTTGAATTCTGAATGATAAGGAGAACTTGAGAGTCAGTGGGCTGATGATCGTGATGGCGATTTCCTCCTTATCTTTACATAGAGAATTGTATGATTATGTGTGAAATGATGTTAGGAGGACATGTTTCCAATGGTTGCTGGAAAACCTGACGAAGAGAGATCTGAATTGGAGATGAAGGCTGGCAGGTTGGGAATTAAATTTGATAAATGACATTTGTCCTCGTAGTAATTTAGTTTGTGTACAGGGTTTTATGCCATTGATGATTTCAGGCGTCTTTAGCTCTCACGACTCTCCTCTCGGAGTCCAGCAGGAGGACATTTTTGTTGGATTTCGGCTTGGGTTTGGGATAGATAATGGGTATGGAATTAGGACTTGGGGGTCCGTCTGTATATGAGATGATTGTCGCCGTGTCGATGGATAATGCAGTGTCATGTTGCAGTGGCTTCTAGTATGTCGTCAACGGTATTTTAACGGTATATAAAATTGTATGGTCTTATCTGAGATTATGGATTTTTTTGGATGGACATGAAAGAAGGCAAGATGCTTTATCTCCGTGTTATATACTAATATATATTATGGTTGTTAGATTGGTGGTGGGGTAGATCTGGATTGTATATATTGAACGAAGGGAATGGTTGGCAAGTGGTAGAATCATTGTCAAATTTTTTCCTGTTTGAACCTTTTATCTGGTAGGTGTTTTGGATAAAGTAAATAGACACATAGACCAAACGTTATAGAGTTTGAAATAATTTGAAGTTAACTTTTCAAATGCCTTTAATGAGAACAGGTCACGAAAAATTACATACGAGAATTTAACGATATAATTGATTTATTGATCATCTTTCTCATCCTGCTCTTCACCCTGAAAACACAGAGCACGAATGTCAATATTACACGTCGGTCGAACAGCTTCCCAGTAAAAGTGGTCAAAAAGGTTCAAAAATTCAAAACCAATTAAAATTAAGAGCTCACCTCTTCGATTTCACCAGCAACGGCCTCCTTGTCTGCAGAAACTTCGTGCTCTTCATCGCCTTCATCCCTTTAAGACCAAAGCAATATTTCAAATAAATACCGAACGACCGGACGAATTTATTATAAGTTAGTCGAATGGAGTTCATACCCATCTTTATCGTCACTGTCCTCATTAGCCATCAAGAAGTAATGACCAGCGTCCACCCATAGCTCGTTTTTTATGGCCTAGAAAAGTTAACAAATTCTGTTCACCGCTCAGCCTTACTTAATAACTTGTGACAGTAGGGTACCGGCACGAGTGTTAAAATATTATGAATATAAGTTATTTGGTTAGGTAGGTACCGCAGCAGTGTAATCGGCCGCGGGGGTAGAGTTATCGCTGAACCAGGAGAAGAAAGTTTCCTTCTGCTTCTTGGACAAGTCCATATTCTCTTTCCATTGAATCGTAGTACTCGTTGACTTGGGCCCTGCTAAAGAAACAAAATGCACAATAAAAATAAGAAACGATCACAACACACTTTCGTTCTACACAGCCTACTCCCTAGAGGGTTAATAATGAATGTAAGGTAATATAATTCTCTTACTGTTTAGGCCAAGCTGGAACTCCTTTATCAAATACTGGTTGTCGAAGTACGGATTTTGTTCAAATATGAACTTGATCCTACAAAATAAAAGCATGACAATATCATCTGGACCATTTATTTCCTGCCCCCTTCGTCAACACAACCTCAAATAGTTTAATTCCTACACACACTTACCGAAATCCCTTCTCACCATTCTCAAACTTTTCAAACTCTAATTTCTTCAAGAAGCGAAGGCAATCTTCCTCCTCTTCATCAATCAACATTGATAGTTTTGGAAACTTAAGCATCTTAAAACAAACGATCAACACGAGCCAAATCAATTACAATTTCTCCAACTGAATGTACAACAAAATCAGAGACAAAAAGTTTCAAATATGATTGTCAGTGTCAGTGACTTACCGCCTTCAACCAGAAGTTAGGGATCCTGTCGATAATAGTTGCTCGCTTGTCGTAGAACGGCTTCCTCAGCTCATCGTAGTTCTTCTTTATTGTGACGATCTCTTTGGACGCCTTTTCGTTGAGATTGTGCAACTCTTTCTGCGCGCCGTCAATCTCCACAACGGCTTGGCGAATATTCTCGTCAATTTCCTCACTCCCCTCATTCTCCAACTTCTTCATCTTCCGGGGACTTGGGCCACTCGAATTCATCTCGATCTGGTTCCTCCGCTGTTTATGTATCAGATTAACCTTCAACCTCCCTGCAACAAAGCAGACAATCGTCAGTTGTCATTCTCTGTTCTAAAGCTTTACCCAAATAACAAAATCCAAATGAGGTGTGAGTTGAATGACCCTAACTCCTCCAAACTACAAGCCTCAAATTGTGACCTTCTTTTGGATAAGCTAGAACTAAACCTTGAATATCGGTCTATCGGTGGGTAGACTAAAATTACATAATAACCGGTGGACGCCGGGACGGAAAGCTTTATCAACTATGCAACCAACTGATGGGTCAGTCTTAATTTTTATCAAAGCCTAAAGCTGTGTTCTGACAACCGTCCTTATCCAATGAAACGAGGCAGCACGGTGCAGGCAGTGTGATGTGAAATCAGAAATTGGGAATTGATATATATCCTGGCGTTTCTACTCTAGGAATTGATTTTTATACTTTTTCTGGCTGATCAACGTCAAGTTGTCCGTAAATGTGAATACAAAAATCTGCTGAAATTGGGATGTTGTTTGTTGTTGGACTGAAAAAATTGTACAACGGAGGGGGAGGATCTGTATATTGTATATTGTTCCCCCTGCACCCTGTAAAAGCGGAGTTAGTAAATTACAAACCTGCGATTTCTCTGACGGCTTTGAAGTGAGTTCAGCAGATGTGAAAGTTGACCAATTGATGAGACCAATACTGGGGGGATATATTAATTGCAAACAATTAATTACACAATTTACACATAAATATGATGATTTAGCTAAATTTGAGCTCCAAGAAGAAAGCAGCAGAAGTTTTTGGAGAACTCCGATCGCAGGAAATAGTTCCTCCTCTCCCAAATATTCGGTTCTTCCCATTCACCATTAGAGTTGACTCAGACACGGGGCAAGTCCCTAGGCTGGAGAGATTTTTGCTCAACTCACGACAGACTACCACATCGTCTAGAGTTGACTAGAGCGACCAGACCACCGCCTTCTTAACTTTTCTCTGAATCGGAAAATAGAAGCCAAAGCTGAATCGCTTCGCCATTCTCCCAACAAAGTCTGCTTTCCTCCACTCGAGTGATTAAACGACTCACAACTATACCTAAGAATTTGCATATTACACACTTTGTCTGACAGCCTAATAATGATTACATCATACAAACACATGAGATGCTGACAAGCGTTTTGTACATCGGGATACTTGACGGGACAAAAAAGACAACCAAGGGAAGATGGAAGAGGATGCGGAAAGGGACGAGAGGGGCATCCGCCATATTAAATTGTATTTTGTATCACAAGTCCTTGGAGCAATTACCCTTCATGTCCCCACCTGAAAAAACATGACAATTTCCTACCAGTCATTTAGACTCGCTACGTATTTATTTACTTGGATTTTCGTCTTATCTGAGATTTTGGATATTTTTGGATGGACATGAAAGAAGGCAAGATGCTTTATCTCCGTATTTCTAATGTAAATGGATGGTTGTTAGATTGGTGGTGGGGTAGATCTGTATTGTATAGCATATTGGTATATTGAACAAAGGGAATTCGAACGGTTGGCAATGGTAGAGTCATTGTTGAATGTTTTCCTGTTTGAACCTTTTATCCGGTAGATAGGTTGGACAGAGTAGAGGTTAAAATCGGTAGGAGTTGATATTGTAGTATGTAATGGTTTGCAAGAACGCTCTATTTTAATACCAGAAAGTAAAGGAGTGAAGGGTTTAATTAGAAATCGGAGTACAAAAATGATTGACATATAAGACATTGACATATGACATGTAAGATGTATCGAAACAGCATTTTTTTTTAACCATGCACAGATATGATTGGAGGGCAACAATGTCGAGTGATGTTAGGTTATAACATTGTATTTACGAACTAAAGTAAGCATACATACTGGAAATAAAAACACAACATTTTGGATGAATGTAGGAAATTAAGTAAATAAATAAATTTAAAAGCCAGGAGATATGTCAGTACAAAATATTACTTTACGAGGATTCATTATTATGTCATTTATACTACGGAATTGTTCAAACTAAAATTATACAAAATCTTCATGAAAGGTGAAACACCATCGAACCCTTGGGTGGGGCAGTGGCAAACATCAACCATCGGTTTCTGTTGTCGGTTGGGGAGATGGAACCTCTCCCACTGAAGATGAGACCAGTGCACACTTTTTCCACCCGGCATGCATGAACAAGAACAAGTGTGCTGTCGGCTTCATCAATCAATCTGCATCTAGCACAGAAACATCAGTAGCAAGACTGTAAAAGTGTAAAGGACGAATATTGAAAAAAGGAGAAGTTAATTTCATCTTCAATTAAGAACAAGTAGCAAGCAATAATGTCCCAAACCAAGACTCCTGTTGTCATCAAAACGGTGAAAGCTGCATTAGACAAAAGAACAGTTTACCTTAAGGGATTTAATCTCTTAGACACGGATCTGGACGAACTGTGGGGTAAGCTTTATTTATTTACTACACATTATGATTACATTATATCTGATCTTGTACTTGTTTTGCTAATTACAACGGTCCATACATTTTCATAATACCACTTCAATATTATTATTCAATAAGTATAAACAACAAAGACATTAATTTTACAATTTTTATGAACGATTTCTTTTAATCCTGCAGCCTTCTTTAACAAATATGAAGGATTGCGTGATGTTAAGAAGCGCTACTTCTATAAAGAAATCACCTCTGATACGGAGGAAGGAGAGGAAGGAGAGAACGGTGCGGACAAGACGGCCTCTGATACTCTGTTGGATAGAATATTTAAAGGGTCGATTTTCGTAGAATTCAAGACCGCTGGGCAAGCACAGAAGGTGTTAGAAGAAAAGGACTTAGTCTACCGAGGGACAACGATTGTAAGTGCATAATATTTGATTACAAAGACAACTTGTAAAGCGTAATGATTAGTCAAAGTGTAAATTTATTGAACAAATATATTTCGTTTTAGTCTGAGAAGATGTTACACAGTAACTATATGAAGAAGAAAGAGGAAGAAGAGAAGGAACGAGTTGCACTCAGGGAGGAAAATAGGTCAACGACTGATGTTGTAGAAGAGAAAAAGGTTAAACAAGAGGATTCGAGAGGTTCGACAAGACTGGAAGGCCATATGGTCAAAGGGGCTTTGTTGAAAGTCAAAAACATCCCTTGTGGTTTCGGAAAGGTACACTTCAAGAAGAAGTGGTATGAAGCTACCAATATTGAGGAGTTTAAGGTAAGCATAGTTTAGACAGTGATTGTCGGTGGAGTTTTATTTTTGTACGAACATTGAACTAGTACCTAAATGGTGATTATAATTTAATTACCGAATAGATTGTATTCGCTGACTTTAAAAAAGGGGACACAGAAGGCGTTCTTCGTCTAGAAAAAGAAGGATCTGCCGCAGAGGCTTTGAAGCTTTTACCAGAAGGGAAGCTTCCCATGGGTGAAGACAAGATTGTCGATGTAACAGGAGTTAGTGCGGCTTACGAAACCTACTATTGGGAAAATATCAAAAAGGACCATACGGGAAGGAAACGGACTTTTGTGGGCAGAGGTAGCAGGGGTGGTCGTGGAGGCCGAGGTGGCTATAAACGACGCAAATATTAACGTCACACTTACTTGGCCACGTTTTGGTTTTAAATCTCATTATATTAAGTGACATGAAAGATTTATCAGATTTCAGTTATCTCAATCCTGCTATTATAAAATTAACAATGATCTACTACGGTTCTAGAATGATTTTGTATATTCGCTTTTGCAAACGAATCCCCAATCACCGTTTGATTCTCTTTAATTAACATGCGCGCTAAAACGTTGACATAAAATCAAATGTTGTAAAACAGTATGTGTTCAGATGGCAATTACAGACAGGTGTTCAGATTTAATGGCTTAAAATGTAATTTTCAGAATTTCGTGGAATGTAAATAAGTAGGAGTCTCCTATATTATATTACAATTACCAATTGTTATTTGTAGCTTCTAGACATTTTGTTAAACGTTCGACCGCATTTGGTTTTGAAAGTAAAATAAATATTCTTATAGAAATAACAGATGTCGAACATCAACTTCATGTTCTTGGCACACCGCCTTGGGAAACTTGAGCGTTCTTCAGGTTCTTCTTATCCTTGGAAGTATCCAAATCAGTCATTTTCCCAGCAATTTTAACTTGCTTCTTTCGCTTCTTGTAGCAACAGGCAAGACAGAGTAATAGGCACATCCTTAATTTTAATTGTGTTGCCCTCTGTTTCAAATATAGGGAATAATGCTTTTAAATTACTTTTTCTCAAGTTTCTAAAAGTAATATTTAGTGGTCAACTTATTTGAATTACCTTAAATGAAGATAAGTTGAACTTTTATTCCAAGGATGACAACGACCATAAATAAGGCCCGCATTACCACTTGTAATAGGCCAGCTTGTAGTTGACAAAATCCTTCCGGACTGTATATAAGGTGACAGGAATGACTCTGACTTGTGTAAACCATCCTTAATGTGTCATGAATAGGATAGGTGGTAGTCAATCATTATTTTTAATTTCCAATAGTTATCTAATCCTTTTATGATATCGTTGTTGCAAAGTGGAATGTACGATGCTTACATAATGATTGCTTTTGGAAATGCAAAAATTTGTAAGTTAGGAATAACGCAATTGAGGGGTAGACAGTAGATACATACCAAGTCTATTTAAACAGTTTGGTCATTTACAGGCGAGAGTCTCGAGGCTCCATCCACATGTTGAAGTCATCATTACCATCACTAGCTGATAGTGTCCTTCTGTCTGTGTCGACCTGGCCGATAGGAATCGCGAGGGACATGGCCTCAAAAACAATGAGCCAAAATAGCTAAACTGATTCCGGAACCAATTGACATTTGAGCTAGCCTATGGTGATTGTCATGGGAAGAATCGGTATCCAATTTATAGGGTGCAATGGATTCTTGAATGTCAGAATCGTCGGTATTCATTGGAGGAATTAGCGATTTATTCATTAAATTGGTCAAATGTTTTATCAGGAAAGAGAAAGTTATCTCCCATAGAGTCGGTTGTGGATTGGACTACTAACGGATTTATAGTTGTTTTTGTTGTTCTTAGAGTCTGAACTTTCCAAGGACGGTTGGTTTTAGTTTGAGATTTTCGTGTGGTTTTTGGTAGTTTTTTAAGATATCTTCGAACTGTTGTGGTAATGCGGGCCTTATTTATGGTCGTTGTCAATTTCGTCGGACTTGTTAGAATACAGTACTACAATTAAGTCCA
Source organism: Desoria olivacea (assembly GCA_034695115.1). Classification (NCBI taxonomy): domain Eukaryota; kingdom Metazoa; phylum Arthropoda; class Collembola; order Entomobryomorpha; family Isotomidae; genus Desoria; species Desoria olivacea. The sequence continues at coordinate 12,200 of JAQFZA010000458.1, read as the reverse complement.
AAACCTCCAAAATGAAAAAAATGAGTATGATACACCAATCTAACCGTAATTCTCTCTACATTTGACTTTTGATTACAAAGTATGAATTACCAAATCCACAGGGTACTTAAAAAGTATTATAATCTGATAGTCATTGTAAAATTGTATAACATTTCAGACCAATTTTCAATTTCTTTATAAGGGCAGGAAATTCTCGAATTTCTACTCTGTCTTTTAAACTACAACTGTAAATGGATCAACTTAAATTGGGATGAAGAGAAAGTTACCACAAGCCAATCAGTCACCCTTAATCTATCTGCTGGTGTATAAATGTCATTCACATTTTCCTCTAGTGTTTCTCTAGTCTTTTTCCCATGAGAATGGAATGGCTGGAAACATTTGGATCTAATTATCAGCCACACGTACATACATGACCCAGAGTACAGATACAGATACATCTGCCTTACATTTCAGAAACATAGCGTGTCAATACAATTTGTCTCCGTGGAAAAAATACTAGAGCACCGGTAGCAGTTTTCCGATCCACTAATTCGAATACTTTGGGAACTTTAAAGACCGCGTCCTTAATCGTGGGAATGTAATGACCGCCGGACTTATTTATTCCAGTGGAAGGATAATAAAAATAATAAAAGTACACAATTCACAGGAACAGATTTTAGGTAACGGGTTGGAGTTGCTGAATTAGAAAATCCATATGATTTCGTTTAATCAAGCATCATTCACTTAAGCTTGAAGAGAGAGGCACATCCAGTATGCAGAGAGGATTCCATGTCTCCTAACTTGTGAAGGACTCATTATCTTATGTTGCTATAACTTGTACCAGTCATTAAGTAATTATCTAACGGGAAATACCACACCTTGTATTTAAGTACATGGGATAATGGGACATGAAAACCATGCTATTCCTCATGCACTAAATCTCCATGCAAATGCATTTGGACTGTCCAGATAAATTAAAGAAATTAAAGAAACCAGGGGCTGAAATTCGAGTAGAATTTCGAATATTGTCAGATGCCAACTTTAACAACTTTTGCAACGCAAGCATAACAGTCGTTTGTCCTATTGGCCAAAAAACTAAGCCCAGCTATATGCATGTAGTTGTCAAATAGAAACAGGAGCAAATATTGCGATGACTTATTGTGCTGCTGCGACTTTATTATTTAGACTTAGATGTTCGACGGAGATTTAATTATTTAGAATATATTAAATATACACAAGTACGAAAAAACAAATAATTTTACATTTAAACTGATAAACTGTTGTGGCTTTTGCACAAATCGTAGTATTTAAAAAATTGGTTATTCATTATCAAGTTTGTTGGAGTGTTACAATTTCGAAGGCTGTCTAAAAAGGTTAAATAGATATTTAATTGTTACTAGAGAGGTTTGAGATGGGCAGTAGGCCTCGTGGCAATGTGGCAAAGCTCAGCATCTGTAGGCCATTTTACAAGCTCTCTGTAGACAAAGGCAGGTGCAACTAAAATGTATGTCACTCATCATCCTGCTATCTAAGAGCACACTTCCCTGTCTCAAAAAGTTGAAGACCGATTACAAAGCTTTATTGATCATTTAATTTAAACATCAAAACAAAATTCATATCTTTTGATAATTCTGACCTCCTTGAGCTGCAGGTTTCAGTACAATCCAGTAAACTCTGAGTGATTTTAGAAAATTGTATCTGTATTATGGATGGATATAGCTGTACGGATACATTTATGTGGTTGTAATAAATAAGTTTGGGTTTTTATAATAAGATTTATCATTAAGAGGCTATTTTTAGAGGCAGGCAATGACAATTTACAGAGGTTATTTTTTAAAGGGTGTCTATCTTAATTAGTAAAAATTAAAAATATATCAGTCTACTTTTAGTTCATCTGAGTCCAATTTTTCAGTGCTTAAAATAAAAGTCTGTGTCAGAAAAGTAACTCAGCTTATTTAAATAAGTTCCCGAATTTTCTTGGAAGCTTATCTGTACAGATATTTGCATTTCAACTGGATTTCTAAGTTATTTAAGTTTCTTCCTATATTTTCCAGAGCTTATGCTGCCGGTAGATCTAAAAATAGACAATATCAGACATGTTCAGAGTCAGCCATCTAAAAATGCATTTACAGAAGGTCAGCCATTACGAGTACACAAGCCCGTGAACTATTGTGGCTAAATAAAAACTAAACCTTAAAGACATCCATGATTTACTAATGAATGTTTTGCCTCCTGAATCACGCAAGGTTTGTTTTCGAGAGGTTAGCCTTAAAGATGCACAAGGAATTAAATTTTGAAAAGGCTGAGCGACCCTCCCTCCATCCCGGTGTCTTAAAGTGGCAGTGTTATACTGTTGGAAATAAATAATATGAAGATGCACCCAATCATCTGAACCATGATGGTCACGACATTGTATGGCTTCTGAAATTGCTTCTTCTTTACCTGGTTAGAGTTTAGAAAGGCAAAACAAGTGAGAAAAAATACAAACCTCATGATTCATGACGTCTTCCGAGTAGTCTCTATACTTATGCAAAGTCGCCAATAATTAAGGACCGTGTTGGCAATTGTTTCTTGTGTCGCATTGAATTTGGATGAGCAATTACGTCTTATCATTTATCAGATCGAGAGAAAACAGAAGCCCATGGACTAACGGTTCTTCTGAACGTCATGAAGAAACGAATTTGCTGGTTGCATTCTTTTCTTGTGCAAACTGTAAATCATAAAAACTTGTTTACTGCCTGTGGCCAGAATGTCAGTTTTAATTCACGTTCAATGAATGAGTAAATTATTGATTGTCTTTTACGAACGTCCAAGACTATATTGGGACAAATTCCGCTTTTCCGGAACTGCTGGCCCAGAAATGCCAGGTTGAAATGTGGTAGAAGGTGGGTGTGAAGAATGAATGATAGATCAAGTGCCAAGATCGATGGAACCGATGGAAGCATGGCATGTTCAGAAACCGTTAAACTTCCTGTTGACCAATGAACAATACTAAACAAAGCCTATGATTTTATAAAAATACTTTTAATGCACACTACTGAGTTCATACTACAAGATTCAACCACAATATACAATATGGATTCAAATTTATTTATGCATATAGAAAACTTATGAATTTACCAATTTAAGTTACCGATGGCATTTTAACGTTTAACATGCATTAATTGTGTATTTAGCATAACTATTATAGTACAAGTTGCACTTCATATTTACAGATACGGGTCATGTCATAGTAATGTGCTTTACAATTAATGTTAATTGTTTTCGGGCATAGTAAGCCCTGGAATTAAAATACAATACAACAATGCAACTTCAAGTCGAAGTTGGAAATCAGCACTCAACATCATAAACCCATTGTAAGTAATTCATAAATGTATGTCGTAAAAATGGTTGTGAATGCCTAACTATATGCATTGTAAAATGATTTGTGGAAAATCTACCTCCGCTATTATGGTAATCAATTATTGAATTCAAAATAACTACCTCGACCACATGGCTCGAATAAAAAAACCTTAAAATATGACTAGTTCCAAAAGTGAGAATTAGAAGATAAACAAATGTTATCAGTAATTAAATACTAGGTAATGTAGTTAGCACAGGTAATTCAAATCAGCACAGTTGTTCAACGATGGATACTTGTCGAATGCAATCCACCAAGTTCACATCGCATGAGCAGGTCTTATGAGGACAGGAATCGGAGTCATCGGTACAACTGGCAAGATAGTTGTTGACGGTTGACCACTCGTAGCTGTATGCAGTTGTGTAAGGACTGCAAGTTCCAACTGTTCCGTAGCAATCGTCATGGACTTGGCAGCATTTATCACACTCGTCAGTGACCGTGTATTGACCATCACGACCTCCATCTCCCTCGCCGTTGTACCCGCAGTAGTTCCCGTAATATGAAAATTTAGAAGCTGAAAATCCGTATCCCCAATATAACAGGTTTCCAAGTTGGGCCAAGTTTCTGGTTTCGATACTCATCAAAGTCAAGGACGAGTCATTATTACTTGCATTGGGATTTTTGCAGTTCTTCTTACGACTTGGATCAGCTTCCACAATCAAATCTCTATTGCTAATGAAAAATCACATATTAAGATATTACAAAACAGAACCAATATGGAGGTTAAATATCTTATTGTTCTTTGCCACCGCAAAAACAAGGAAATTAATTTTGGTTTGGGTAGGAGGAATTAAAAAACCTTAGAAGGGAACGGAAAGGTCAAAGTAGTTTAGTATATGCGGCTATGTTCATTTTAAGTAAAATCAAAATTGAAATCATGACAGCACCCGTATATGAGTTCAATGTTCCTACCAAAATTTAAAAGACATTTTGGAGACTAATTAAATACCTTATAGAATCTCCCACAAGCGACTCCGGGTCGGAAGCTTCTTCCGCAGGTGCTTCTGTCGAGGATTCAACATCCACAGTTCCATCCGAAAACAATTCGGCGGTTGCAGGAGATTCCGCATCTGACGCTTCTTCCGCAGGTGCCTCTGTCGAGGATTCAACATCCACAGTTCCATCCGCAGACGATTCGGCGGAAGTAGGAGGCGAGTTTGTTACCGTTTCAGCTACCACGGTCGCTTCTGCACTGGATTCGGCGTCCGGAGTACCTTCCGGAAGGATGTCGTTTGAGGATTCAACGTCAATAGTTTCTTCTGCAGTTACATCAGAAGGTTGTTCAGTCTCACTTTCAACTATGTCGGCTGAAGGAGCTTCAGTAGGAGAGTCACTAAACAAATTATTAAACCAAACTTTTGATTAATTAATACAAATTCTAAAAATTGAAACTTTTTCTTTAAAAAAATCGATTTCAAACCTGTTGGTCTCACTGCCAGAAGAATCATCTTCAGCTATCGATGCGGCCCTAAGAGTCATTACACCTGCTAACAAAATTAAAACATATCCTAACATTCTCATAATTGCAAACTACTATTGGGATTTTGAACTATCAGAAAGTACAACCTGCTCTAGCAACTGGTTTCAAGAAACGCTTCTTAAAGTTAAGTTATGCATTACAATAAACAAATAATATGAAAGTTTTACCCGAAATAAAGAGTCATAACTTTGAATTGTATGTAAAATATAATATACAACACTGCCAATTGTTTTACCGGTTAGCTCAACCCTGGAATTAAATAATTCAATGAAGTAATACAGTTTCATGTGAAATGTGAAAGTAGGTAATTGTTTGCCGAAGTGGAGATAATTCAGACCTCGATCATCTGATCGTATGGTAATTGCCGGACCGATTTCACTTAAATCTTCTGTTTAATTTTGCATGTGGTGTTACACAATTTATGCACAAGGGCAAATGGCCGTACATAATGAAGCTGAATTGAAGCATTTCACCATGTAAAATCAAATAGATTTTCAAAAGATGCATCAAATTCAAGCAGGTAGTCGACGTAGTCGATGAAGAATAAACTGATCAGGGCCTCTCAGACTCTTTTTAATGAACAACCATGAGGCAAATCATCTTCATCTCTTTACTGAGGATAAGCGTAGGGGGGTCAAAATCATGGCCTTCGATCCCTTATTCTTTGCCTTTCATTAAAAAGAGTCTGAGAAACCCTGATCAGTTTGGCTGCCTACGACGGGTTATTCTATCCACTGTCTCTCACCCTCAAAGTCAAATCTAGAACTGTTTTTTGACATGTTCACCTTTCAAACACAATTTAAATAAAAGTGTTTTTTTTTTCACTGAAGACGAGTACGGGTGTGGTGGAAGATGCTGTTCGTGTTTTCTTCTTATATGACATACTACCATGACACGCAAATCTCTTTCCATATTGAGATTCGAAGGGTTTCTGAAAGATTCGACACTGGACAGATTTGTCTGGTTGAATGCCGTAATTAAAGGCACTGAGATTTTTTATCATAATCTTGGCCGAGGTCCGTCCTCCAATACAGCTAGAATAAAGTCAGCATCAAATCCAAGTGACCCTGGCTAATTCTGTTAAAATTCGATATCTAATACATTACCTATAATCCCCAACGTCGTAAGACCTCTAACTAGGTACTTTGTTTTGCTGTAAATGCTTTTACAGGGAATGCAATTCTCCCTTCATGGAGTTGGTTGGATTCTAGGTGGATGAATAAGCTGAAGATGATACAACCGTATCTTTAAATTTATAATAGCAGTCATACCAGGCTGGAAGCTCATTAGGTGTAAATTAAATTTGAAACTAGGCAGTTGTACTTTTGTGTATTTGTACATTACTACCACTGACTGCTGTTTCTTTGTTTGTTGTCTGTTATCTTTGTCATTCAGACTCCACTGTTCAATATAAATTCAGGATGCTAAGCTGCCTTGTAGTATCCATCCGTTAGATGTTATCCTCTCGAAGAGTTGGAGGGTCATCTTGCATGTATCTAATAAGTTACCTATAACCAACCCATTATGGAAACTACCCACATTCAAGAACTGCTCGCTTTCCTAACAAAAAGTAAGCATTGCTTATTTTTGTGATATGGATTTAGCTTGTTTGCCTAGAACTACTGTCAACTGTCTAGAAAATAAAAAAAAACTGACGGTGGACAATGATTTAGTTTTGAATTGTTCGAGACAGAATTAAGTTTGCAATCAGTTAGCAAATGAATGTATGCATTTCATCCTACCTTTCCTACTACAATGTATTTGATGACAGGGAACAAAAAGAAGTACAAGAGGAAAAACTTTAAAGTTAACAAAACCTCTATACTTTGGCCAAAGAGGAGATGAAACTTTAGATGAAAGTTTGTAGAAGTTTTTTGTTCTTTCCTTGAACTCTAAAAGCGGAAAGTAATCTTTGGGAGGTAGGAGGCTGTACTTTTACAGATGAGATGGAGAATTTCTTACGAAAAGTTTGTAACTGTTAAGGATTAAGGAAATGCTATGTGCTATGCTATAATATGTGTTAAGATATGATGGTCGACTATACCTAAAGATATGTTATATGATGAAGATATATATGTTATGATTATAGCTAAATATAAGGAGTGGTGTTGTTATGTACCGAATGTGTAATTAGATCTGTAAAAGGATATGGAAGAAGCCCTAATCCCGGAGCATTTTCTTCCTATTTTTAATCAACTTCTTGGGAGGAAATGAGAAATCAAATGAAAAACTTGTAGGGCCTTCCAGCTCTGCTTTCTTGCTCCTGTTTTTGTGCGGTTAATCTTTTGTTTTTTTATAGGACAGGAAGTCCTACTTTAGAAGGAGGAAAGAAATCCTGGGAAGATGTAATGCTTTTAAGAGGATTTATTATTAAAAAATCTGTTGTTTAGATGTGAAGTCAATGCTTGTTATAAAACAACCTGGATCGGTTACTATTATGAGCTGTATGTAACCTTAAACCACTTTATGTCCTTCCCATTAGAAAGAACCATTGCATATATAAGAATACTTTTTGTAGCAGTTCCGGACTTTAACTGCGTTGAGATTTGGGATTGAGATATCGGCGGAAGGCAGGATGGAAGGAAAGTCGTAAAAAACCGACCAAATGTCATGTCAACCTTAGTCTTATGACTCAGTTTCTTAATTTAGCTAATGAAGCGATTAATTTAAAATTTGGTTGAGGATATTTGTGTACACCAGAGCTCAAGTTCACGTTCTTCTATATAGATACTAATCCCAGAAAATAACATCTACCCTACTTGTCAGTTTCAAGGGTCATTATATTATTGGTTAAAAGAATGTTTCAAAAAATAGATGGCCAAAGAAAAGTTGCTCATTTTATGATACTATCATATTAGGTTAATATTTGTCTAGACTCTGTCGACTTAATAACGTTATGAATCACATGAGGGAAAATGATACACTTCCAGGTTTTAAAGTAAAAACATTTGAAGTCATGAGTAAACTGCTAACTGTAGGTACAAGAAGTATAGACTTTAAAAAAGTATGAACTCCTGGAATATTTTCAGTTCGGACTTCACAAAAGTGTAAACGCAATGGCCTTGCTTTTCTTGTTATCTCTTCACATGAATCAGACGCAGTCAAGTTCAGACTTCAGATACAATCAAATCCGTCCAATGATTAACTTGTTGTTTAATTATTAAGACTAACATTATATTGTGAAATAAATGTTCATGTCATTAATTTAATGTCAATCTCATTAATGTCCCTAGCATGCCATTTTGAAGAAATTAAGACAAAGTCAACGGTCTCCAATTCCAAATTTAGATTGCAACTTCACCGCTTGCTTACCTATAAGGACCTTAATGAAGAGATCTGTGAGGTTTGGAAGAATGCAGGATTTTAAATGACTGAAGTCTAATCGAGCCAACAAATTGAACATAATTTTAGGAGCTTGATAATAACAGAGAGGAACAGACCACCCAAAGTAGACACACCTTCAACCTACAGCTACAGCTACGTATTATAATTTAATACAGAACAAAAAAGGCCTAGTGACCCTTTTGTTGTATTTCTGTCTATAAAAGCATCACAGATTTAATATATGCTATCCATCTGCTGTCTCTCAAATTAATTAAAATTGCCATAATTAAAACAGTTTCTTAAACTGTGCTATTTGGGGCTGATCATTTAGAATCCTTCGGGCCTTGTATGGAATGTTATTAAGGATAAACCGGTAATCCTCTGTGCTAACTGTAATTGCTTAGTTAAAGCAGGAGTAAATGGTAAAGCTATATAGAGGAAGTCCATGCGTTCTACAATTCTACATCATAGCATATTATTGCACAAATGAAATCTGTACTACCCTTCCATCTCCCAATCAAAATTTAAGTTCATATGATTTGTTGCTTCGGGTCGATTTCAATTCCGACATTAATCATACATATGTGTCACAATAAGCTATTCATAATATTGATATCACTGCTAACTAAAATTTTCTTATTTTAATCCAGCGTTCTGCAAAATGAAAAATAACTTTAATAGCCTTGTTTCCCTATTATTGCATTATTATTAGTATGCACTCCTACTATTTTCATAAAAAAAGTCGATCAGCATCAATTTTGACAAATGTTACACCGTTTTGACCAAAGTTTAATGGTAAATCCGAATATGCAGTAAAAAAGCAGGTTTTGGAGATAAGTCGGAATTTTTTTTTTGGAAATAGCTTGTTTTTTACATTTTAAACGCAGAGTTAGGTTTGTGAACTACGTTGACTTTATGAAATTTCCCTTTTTTCCAGCAGAAGGATCACCTGTTAATTTCCCGAATTCCTGACTAAAGTTCTCATTATATGTGAAAGTTGTCACAAAAACATTGGCGCTCTCTGCGAATACAAACTTTCAACGAAAACGTTATTGTACATTTTCTTACTATTGAAATGACAATATATAATCGTATATTAACCCGTGTGATCGGATCAGTATCTAAAAAGCTGCAGTCATTAGTAGTATTTAGTATGTAAGGTACTACTACTATCACAAAAAAGTCGACCAGCATCAATTTTGACATATGATACACCGTTTTGACCGAAATTTAATGCTTAATCCGAATATGCATTAACAATTGGGTGAAAAAGACTAGACTTCGAAATAAATCGCGAAAACCGTGTAAAAATCGGATTTATAAAAAAAGTCGACTAGCATCAACTTGGATATTTATATAATACACCACTTTGACAGAAATTTAACGTCAACAAATGCCAATAATTTAGAATGAAAATGATCTAGTTTTGTGGTTTGCAATCCAATTAGCATATCTACACAGCTAACAAATATGACAAAGCCCACTCCAAAAGCCACTATAAGATTACAAACTCAATGAAAACATTTCCAAATCTACAAACTCTACAACATTAAAACCTACAGGATGGCATTATTGTGACATAACAGACATAAGAGCTTTAATGTACTTTCTCTTCAGTATCTCCTCCGTTTAAATCCCAAGTCAATAATTTCTCGTACTTCTTCGCAGAGTCCCGTATGAAATGTTGGGACAACAGGTTCAAGGATCTTTCTTCTATTTGGTAAGCAAACTTTACAGGAAGTAGCCTATGGTGTATTGTAAATAGAAATGTGCATCGGATCGACGGAATCTGTACACTGTACATAATGCCCATGAAGGTATATACAGAGTCCATGAATTTGTGCGTGTACATCGGTTTCCTAGAGTGGGCCTGGAACTATTCGGATGGACTATAGACTCCTCTTGTATAGTTTGTACAGTCATACTACTGGGGATTTGGCAGTGTGTACAAAGTGCATGCCACGCGCTCGCCTTATCGATCACTTCCAGAGCAACCCGTCTCCCTCACTTTCTTCATCTCTTCAAGTCCACAAACACGGATTCCCTCCCTTACAATTACCTCCACTTATCCCTACCCAAAAGGTTGATGTCATAGGTTAGATTTGTATGAAGGACATTTAAAAGAGGCTTTATTTTAAACCTATGATGTATGAAGAAGTTCGTACAGAAATCCATATTCATACACTACATGGTATCAAAAAGTGTTTTAATTTAATACTAACATGTTTTAAACTTGTTTTTCCTCCTCGAATTTTTTTCAAAATCTACCTACAGACCAATCATATTTTTACATTTAAGTTTCATCCTCGTAAGCCTCTGTCATTTATGTCCACAGATCCTTATTTTGGTCGAATTTTGACATGTCGATGAGGTTTCGATGAGTAATAGTTTAACTATCGATGGTTTCGATGGTCAATGAAATGAAGTGTTTGAGAAGTCTGAATTTAAAAAGGTGATGGCTAATTGTCCTTTCAATACTGAGACCTGACTTTGTTGTTATTGAAGGAAATGCAGTTACACGCTTCTACTGCAATTCCAAGAACTCTTTCATAGGGACAAGAGACACGCACCCGGATTACCCGAAATTCGGGGAGGAAAGCCATTCCACGTTATATCTCCTATATAGGACATAACAGTGTCTATATATCCCTTTGTCAAGCAGTTCATTGACCTTCCTCCTCTCTATAGAACTCATTCCCCGTTTTTCACGTCAGGGGTCAAATCCTTGAATGTCCTCTTCAATAGGTCGATGGTATTGAAGACGACTGGACCGAAGAATTCTCACCTTCTTCGATGACCTTATGAAGACTTGGAAAGCTGAGGGATTTGGTTAGGATCGATGGATTGTAACTTCCAGGACCTATAATTGCATACTGGATTCTCTTTTGAAATCACGAGTTAGAAGAACGAAATCCGAATTTTTATAAGGAGAAGATCGTTGTATTTGTGTTTCTTTTATTTTGGGTTTTGCTTCATGTAGAAGGGGGTCACTCATAAATTACTTGGCTCATGACACATGAGGCACTCAATAAGTCTCGTATGAATACACATACGGATTTATGTGCTTTTATGTACTTGTAAATGTTCTTTAATTATTGTGTTTGAAATAATTAAAACAAGAAGAGAACAAAATTCTTAAAAGGCCAAAGAAGAGAACAACACGATTTTGAATAACATAAAACTGGTTGCAAAATAAAGTCCGTAAAATAATTTTCTAGGGTGCCCAACATTTTCATTTTTAAATATGTAGCTATATCAAAGTCACTTAAACATATTTCTGTCAAGCAGAGAAACAATCTCTGACTTTCCTAACAGATATTTCAAATTAGTATAGATTATCTAACACTCTTAGCGTTTAAGACAACAAATTGGAAATCAAAGCTGCTTTAAATTCCTGTGAGGAGTTCATAGCTTTTAGGAGCTGGCTTAGATTAGGTTTAAGAAGCTAGGTCCAAAAGCAACTTTTATCCAGCATTCTGGAAAAACATCTTAGCATTCTGAGCAGCGATGTTCGCCATAACCGATAAAAAGTACAAAGTAATCACATCTAAATCTCATGATTCTAAACAGATTTTTTTCTTGTTTATAAAGTTAAAGATCCCACACCCAACAGTATGAATAGGTAGAGGATTCAAACAACCTTCTTAAAATCACAACTCTGTAATTGCAACCTCAAGGAGATCAAGAATTAAATACTGCAAATACTTCGGTTCGTTTTATTTGCAAGTAAGAACTTCCGCTACTTCTCATCTGAAATATTTGCTTCCACTTCCTCATCAGTTGTTTTTACAGATTACAGATCCTTAAAATCGATTCAATAGCAAATGCCTTGGTCTGTTGGTCAAAGGATAAATATTAACGCACCTCTAATAATTCCAGAAAACCCTCTAAAAAATAATATTTCAGTCAAAGGCTGAGTAGGGCTCTAAAATTTTTTTTGGGGCCTCTAAGGAAAAACCCTCTAAAAAGTAACCTCTAAGTTCAATGTCTGAATAAACCTCTAACTTTTAAAATCAA
>JAQFZA010000457.1:0-20141 GCA_034695115.1 Desoria olivacea | reverse complement strand
CCGTTTTTAAATGCATAGACTTTAAAAATTTTGGATACACACAAACTATGTTCACAAGCCGATTATGTATATGGATCCTAGGAAGTAGCAGGTAGTATGGCTAAGTAGAAGAGAAATGTCACTTGAATCTGGGATCTTTGGTGTCACCCTGAATGGTGGAGGTATACACATAGAGATAGTAATCTACTTTTTTCTCACAGTTTGCCACACAAATCGTTCTCTGCTTTTTCTCCGTCCCCCTTGTAGACATATCCTTTAGGATGTGTCACAAGTTGGGATTCTTGAGATTGAGAGTTTTAAATCGTCCGTTCATGTTGCAATCTTATTAGTTCATTCCAATAGAAGATACTTAGGAATTGGATGGAAATGATCTTTGAGAAGCTTGTAGTTTAGCTGGCAAGCTTATGTATGTGCTGATGGCATGTACGCTAAGCCAAGTTCTTTATCAGAATGGAATTCGGCATCCGCTTGACCTTCATATTCAACTTCGTAGGACTGAGGAATTCGTCCCTAGAATTAAAGTAATCTTATATCCGTTTCCGCCTCTTGATGAGAGCATTAATGAATTAGTTGTGCAAGGACATTTCATGCTTTAAAAAATACAGACGTACCAGCCATTATAAAATGTTCTTGATGATAACTTGACAAGGTTATATCTTTCAAAAGTTTAAGGACCTTATGCGGGTCGCTTCTGTTTGCCTGTACAGTGCCTGGCCTCGCTTTTTCGCCGGATGCTTGAACGCTTCACTTTCCTGTGTGCAGAATTTTTGTCCACTACCTAACCTAGGGTCTGTGGAAGAAGACATAAGGCAGGGATGTTTTAGAAATGACAACTTCCAGCCTCCGAGCTTAAAACAACCATGACATTGTTCTGTTTTCTACCAGCTGGGACATGCATCTTTATTATCCCGTCGTTCATATAGCAGCTCGGATGTGTCAGTTTCCTTTAGCTTCCCGTTGGATTACTAAAACTTGAGATGCTCTAATTAATAAGAAATTCGAGGTTGAAGTCTTTAGGGCTTAAACGCTTGCTGTAAACGGATTTGTAAAGTTATGTCTTTTAGCGACGAAGCTCTTTCTAAAATTCTAGCACTTCGGGCTACGCATTCGGTAAATGTGTGTAAATTATTCATTTTCAAGAATGATGTTAAGATGTGTTGATTTGAAAATGTGTGCTATTTTTTTGAAGTATCAAGTCATCAATAATATGTGGCCAGAAACTATTCATCAGTCTCGACAACAATAGAGATCCATAATCAGTGTCTGTGGTGGGAGATGATACTCCAATCATTCAGAATACTACAGGGAGGAAGGTGAACTAGTTGAGAGGTACGGAGTAGATAAAAGACTAAATAGAATTCATTCGCTCCTGCAATTGTTGATGAGTACAATGTACATAATGTTAAATATGGCCGGAGAGGATGGAATAGAATTCCCTCTTTGTACAAAAACAAGGGCTAGTCATTCGTTTGACAAGGACATTGATGATGATGATTATGATTATAATGGAATAAAACAATTTCCCTGTCTCCCTCTCCATTCCATCCGAATGGGGATGGCAGTTGTTCCTCGTGAAAGCAAAATCACTCAAAAGCAAAAAGACTCTGCTCTCTTTTCAAGGATCACGAATTCATTCCACCGGATGTGATATGAGGGAATCGTGTTACAAAACTATTGCCTTTTTTGCCACCGCCTGTCAACCATATCATGATCAACATCAACATGAACACACTCCCACTACCTACTACTGTACCACCAACTACTACTTTCTCCTGAGAATTATCTTCCATCACAGGAATTTATTATGTGTATCACCTAGAAGTTCAGGGCCTTATCGAACAACGCTCCTTCAAAAATCCCTATCCATAGAAAGGATTGGAAGTAAGAAGAGTTTGCAAGACATTTCCCAATTTTAAAACTGCATCAGAACAAAGTATCATTTCTTCGAGCCGACTGGGATTATATTGATATAGCGGCCGCCTGGAAAGATGTTGAGGTCAGTAAGTAGATGGGTACTTGTGCTAAGAGTCGAAGAGATTAGATAAAAGGTTGGGAATTGACAAGTGGGACTGCTGAATCCGTAGGATTGTTGAAATAGGCTTTTAAAATCGCACATCCAACATCTCCGTTTTTGCACATTTATGGGCATCTGGCCAGACAGAAATCCGTCTCAGGTATCCCACCTCAGCTTTTGCACTATATCTTCCAGCAACCAAGTTACTGTCAGTACTTAAGACAGTACTCTTTAGTACTAGTACGGATCGTCTCTCTCGTTCTCTTGTATGTTGTCTACGTATACAGTCCGCATGTCTACGTATGTAATAGTATCCCTAGATTCCCTAGTATAGAGAGTAGACGAAGAAAAGTGAAATTGGGAAGGCAGGCAGGTAAAATCATCTTAATTTATTCGGGGGGAAAAGAAGACGAGGTAGGCGATGGATAGGGACACACGCATGTGAACTCTCGTCTTTTCCTCAGTTCGCCGGAGTTACCCTGTGGAGAAAGCAGCCCCAAACTTGAGAAACCCAACCACCTCTGCTGCCTGCTTCCAAACCCTCCGTACTTCCATGTACGACTAAAACAGAGTATGGCTTTAAGTAAGACGAGTATGGAGGTATAGGCTTGTGTGTGTATATTTTCACATAGATGTTACTATATGAATAGGAGGATTGCATGATCCAGTAAAGCAAAGTTCTGCTGCTCTATTCTCTCCTATGCCTGCTGGATGTGCATACTATACAAGGAGTACTTACTTACTCGGTGGAACTAGTAGTTCACATGTACAATGTCCATGCTAGTTTCTAGGCCTATACACAGAACTTCTCCTACTGAGTGACTCTTCTTCTACGGGGATAAATACAAGTTTGAAAAAGCCGGAGCAAACTGAGAAGGGAAAAGTGTACGAGACTCGTGACTCCTTACCTTCGTCAGTTCACTCCAACCCTTGGTGCTGCTAACTTCCATCAACCTGTACATCCTTGTACAGTAGTCGTACCGCAGTCCTAACAAACTTTCATCACTCGTCTGTGCACAATCTGATCATTTAGCATCCAGAGGGAAAAACCATTATCAGTATCTTCCGTCTGTAAACAAAGAGAAAGTAAAAAAAAAACCTTTAAGGATTTTTTTAAAAACATGACATTTGTAATTCCTTGAATATTTCAAGAAAGGTAGACAATTCAGGAAGGAAGAAACTGGAGAGATATGGAGCGTTGATTTGTAATGTGTTAGAATAAAATGCCCGTTTTGTCCCTTCTCCACCGCCTAGAGAAATTTTATGCCTTCCCTTCAAGGAAGATAAACTCAGGGCTAGGGTGGGTGGTGATGTATCCTCAATCCCTTTCACAACTTTCACCACCAAAGACAAAAAACGGAGTGAAGAAGGAGAGAAATTTTTAATCCTATTTTTATGTTGGCAGTCAATCCCGGTTTCTTAAACTTGTGGCGATGGACTGGAAAACATAATGTTTTTCCCCACTCGTTGTGCTTTATAAGAAAGAAAAACGAGACTCGGTGAAAGCTCAGTTTTCTCAGGGATTCCGAAACGAGATCTCCAACTAGGGAAATATACAACGGGATGCAGAATACAGAATAGAGAGACTTTAAAAATCTCAAAAGGGTGCATACTGCTGATACCCTCGTACAGACTGTATCTACTTACTCTACTTCATCAAGGCTATCCGTTGAGTTTTGTGCTTCGGGTGACGGGGAAACTCCTTACTGGGGCAATATTGAGATCCCACAGGGTGAAAGAGAAAGGGAGGACAGATTCCGGAAAAATCTTCCAGCTTTCTGCATTTCTTCCCTATGTAGGAAATTCGTCCTTATGGACATCAGGCAGCCCTTGTGAAGGGAAGATGTGTACTAGATTTTATAAAGTGCATCCCGAACATCCTGACTCTTTTCCCGTACTGGGGACAGTCTCCTTTGGGAATTATTGCAGTAATGATTAATACAGGGGACACTAATATTCTCGGCTATTGACTCCGCGGGGAAATAGTGAAAGGTGACATGTAGTTGGGACAGAGCTGACTTAGCCGGTGGTGGATTGTTTTCTATTGAGACATTAGATTTTGGGTGACATTTAACATTGCCCTGTTGTGCAAGTTGACCAAGATCGAAGACCGTGAGAGACCAATCCATTATTTCTCAGTTTCCTTTCTTCCAATTTTAACTCTCTCGTCGGTGTCTCTCAAGCAATAAGGGAAAGACAATAGAGACTTCACTAATGCAAATAAATCTGTTTTCCGGAGCTGAGTACCTATACCTTTGAACCATTGTATAGAGTGGATAAGAACTCCCCCTCTCTAACTTGGTATAGATCTACAGAAGGTATTTAGACTCGAGTGTATTAAAGAAACTGTAACGTAAATTGTAGGATGTGATGCTTTAAAATTTGAGGATTTGGAAAAGGAAGAATTACGTAACTTCAACATGGCTACAAGTGGACAAAAGTATCGACATGTTAAATAGACTAATACTAGTGCAATAGGTTTTTTTGTAGTTTTACTGTGTGAGTTTATATAATACGGAGGGGAAAACCCCTACAAACTCTATAAACTAATCTTAAGTAAAGAGTAGTAGGAAAAGGTGGAGAAAAAAGAGATAAATTGGCTGGCAGATTAATTACGTGTGACTGATGATTGAGAAAAGATTGACTTAACAAGATTTGATTGGATTTGGGGCAAAGGCTCCGATTTCCTCTCTTGTCGGTCGAGTAACTTAATCGGCTTCAGTATAGTGTTGTGCTGAAGCCCAAAAATTCAAGGGAATATTTCTTCCGTGTACTTATACAAGATATATCCTTGCTACTAGGCCAGGGTATCTTATCCGTCGTCGACATCGAGTCTCCAGCTCGGAACAAATCCACAAACTCCCTTGAGAGATAAGCTTAACTAAAATCTTAACGACAGTCACACAGTATTTAATCGCTTACCTTGATGCTGTTATATTTATCAAGCATGCTCTATGTTCCATGTTGGGTGCTTCAAGTGTGAGATGAGTTAGGGAAATGGGTGCTCAACTTCGTTTCCGGATCCGTCAACCATTTAAGCATCCGGTCCAAGTGACCCTGGTGGTTATTATGATGGTGGTGGGTGTGGGTGACCTGTTTTTTGGAAGGACTATGGGCAGCGAGTTCCCCGAAAGAGAGTGTTGTGACACGGTTGACCCAATCCCTGCCCCACCAGGCCCCCCTCATACAGGTCATGGGATGGACCCTCCATTTCCTGAGCTACCCGCACCGATTCCTTCCACCCCATCTACAGTTACTACTCACCCTCCAGGTATTTAAGAAACTTATTAAATGCATTCAACCTCAGGTTAAAATGTCCGATGCATGCATTCATGTAGATGAATAGTTTGTTGGTTTTGTAAATCTTTGCGTTAGTTCCCTCTTGTTAAACTTGTTTACGGAAGAGGCTTTTCAGAATAGCTCAAAAGCTGTACGAAACCGCCGGCGGCATTCGGCTTCTTTAGAAGTTAGGTTTCCTAACTAGGCCAAAGGATTCTATACTCGTCTAGTCTACTAAAACCTTTAGTTAGTGATTGATAAAGTTACATGGAAGTGTTTACGATAAAAGATAATACGGGAAAGGAATGCTAATAAGTGGAATTGTGGATTTTCGGGATTCAATTTAACCACTTGCACAGTCAACCTGCACACGCACACGTATATGTGTCCTAGATTCACAAATATTTGTATTTATTTGCAAATGTATCAAATCAAAATACCCATAAGGCTGGCTGACTTGGTGGACATAACTTTAGCATTTACTAAATGTAAACGATGACTTTAAAACGACTTTAATGTGATAAGTATAACCTCCCTTAAATTTAATTTGGTAATATTAGATTCCCAAAATGTACTCACCGATCTTGTTACAGTAACAGCTTTAATCATTTCCCCAGAAATAAAAAAAATTATCTAGTGTCTATTGATAACAGAAAAACATTTTTTGTGGATGAAAGCAAATTGTGAATTTGGTATGCAAACACAAGTTAGAATTGACAAATGAGGTAGTAGTAAATACATAAATACAGAAATCGGACTGGCGTATGTTCTATATTGCTGGCAGTGGTGAAATAACACGGACTTATTTTAGAACCATACCTACACGATAATACATCTATGTTCTGTATTGATTGACTCCCTACCTTACATTCTGCCTATTCCCTACCACTCCACAACGCTACCAACCTCTCTCTCTCTCCCTCTCTCTGTGTCTATGTCTCTGGAGAAATGCAAAAGTAAACATAGAACAAATAGTAGTGAAGTAGAAAGTAAAGTCAAATAGGGAAAAAAATATGGATTTTTATCCAAAGTAAACGAACTTCAGTCAACTACAGTCCGACATCTACATTCCTCCCATTAGGATATTTAATTAACAAGACACAAGACAAGCAATTTGTAAAGCCATGTTGAATATTTCAATATACCAAAAAAAACAATATTGATGATAGAAAAAAGCAGGGCTGCTCAGTCCATTTTCATACCATAGAAAGTTGTTGGCCTAAATATTATAATCTAGGAATACAGCAGGAGTTGATGTTGATAAAACAATGTCTGTCTGTAGAGGCATAAGAGCCTATCGTCCAGTAGTCCATGTGAATTGGAGTTGGAAATTGGTAGAGCTACAATTTGTCCTACATGCTTCCTCCTCAATCACCTGACACATTTTGATAAGCAAATATTATTTTATGTCTTCTTCAACTCCAACTTTTTCTTGTATTTTCCTACATATCCTAACTGTACGTGTAGTTGTTTTGATACTGGCATGACTAGCAAATAGGCTTGGTATTCTTTCAATGATCTTCTTCTTCATACAAACGTAGTAAGGTATAATAGTACCCTCCTGGAGTGCAATGCCCTTTGATCCCGGTGCACACATTTGCACCGACAATTTCAATCGAGCTGAAACAGGAATGTAATAAATGCAATTATTAAGATTGTGGCAGAGTTAATTTGAAATCAGATTACATTCTTGAATAAACTGTGTAAAGAAATTATATCTATAGCGTCTGTTATCACAGTAAACATAAAACTTAAATGTTAGGCATTAGGATAGTTAAATTTGCATTCTGCCCACAAACTGCAGCGCTCTTGCTCTAAAGGTTAGCCTACTGTCAGCAAGGTAGAAATGCACACAGTTTAAGCTGCGCTAGAAACATGTCACTATTATAAAGACATGAGCGATAGAGAGTAAATAGAAAACCGTGTGTGATTATTCCTCCACGGGATATGCTAACTAGTAGTTTTATCCATATCTGATGAGAATTTGTGATATTTTGCTAAACTAACTATAGCAGGTCATACAACACCAGTATCTTATGCTAGGCCGTTTCTAATTGAAGAAAGCAGATCGGGATTTCACCTGGGAACATCACTTCCACCATGTCCCATCGTCCCAACTCCCAACCTTCGAGACTTTCCCAAAACCGAAAACGATGAAAATGTCAGCACACAATATCCCTTTTGAAAGAGAAGGTAAAAGTGAACATTGTCTTTCAAATAGATAGCATTTGGGTCAGTGACATCCTACATCCGAATTCCTAGTACATAGAGCATCCTTAGTACATATTCCCACACTAACACACACGAACTACTTCACCTTTACTTTCCCGAACTCCTCTATCTACCTTCCTACTTTCCTATTGCATCAAGTAATATCCTGTAGCATAATAGCATCCTTCATCCAAGAATCCTCAAGCCCTCCTGGAATATACATGTGTACCTTGATATAGGCCATGCACAGATATATAGGTAGGGACATGAAATATATATGTAGAAGACAGATATCCCGAAACGGGTATGAGATAAGCGGGGAGCGAGGAGGACTCTCCGTTTAGCATCCGTGTCATATGAGTGTAATGCGTGTGTTTTTGTTGAGGACACACTCCATCCTGTTTTTACAAGAACAAGGTTCCTTACTATGAATTTATTTCCCAATAGATTTCCATGTTTTACGTGCTACATACGTTTTCTTTTGTAGAATTCAACTCCTCTCCAACTTCCCCGGCTTAGTTCATACATATGCGAAATGTGAACACCTCGCGTTTGTAGTTTCCATATGCCCTCTTTATTGTATGTTGTTCTCTGCTATCTTCGTGGGTCCTTTATAAATTTATAACTTATAAGTTACAAGGTATCATATCAATCTATTTAATTGTATTTGCCCAACTGTCTCTTACCCGTTACGTCTTCCTTGTATTTGTATATAGCAAGGAGAAAGTTTGGGCTTCTCTGACAAATTTGATTATCAAATAGATTTTTATAGAAACAAGTGTACAATGTTGTTGGAACGCTGGCGGAAAGTAGTTGTTAGTGTTCATAGTTGTTGTATCTGTAGTTAACAGTTTACACAGATCCAAGCCAGTAGATAGGAGAGTTAGTAGCTTAAGTATGAGTAGTAGGGATAGTAGGCAAAGGCAGTGGCCTGGTGTGCCATAAATACAAAATATACAAGTGTACCAAACTCGAGAGCGATGCTTAAGAAGGACTCGAGACTGGAGGCTTTGGTATCCAGAATCCAGAATCCAGACGGAATCTAGACAAGGACGAAGGAGTCAGCAGCAGTGGCAGTACAAGCCATAATAATAATATTGGCAATGTAATCTACTGCATTTGCCTTTTGATGGCTAAAGCTCGTGGTTTGTGTTCCTTGTACAAAAGAAGGAGAAGAAGCGGAAATAACGGGACATGTCTTTTATACACACTTGTAATCATATCCCACCAGGAAACTACCACCACCACACAATACTGGCCTTTTTATAGGCTCAATTTCCAAATGCAAAATTATTCCTCCTCTGGTCTACTTTATGAATTCAAATAGGACATTTTGTCCCCTTTCCTCTCTATCTTTATGACCCTAATCCTAATCTAAGACTTATCGATGGGAGGGGTTCATACGTGTAGCTCGTATAATAAGTACACACATATTGCAAATAAGACTAGACAACATATCTGTACGTACATGTGTACATTTAAACAAGCATCGAGAGGAGAAAGGACTAGAAATATTTTTTTTCATGCGTTCAAAGTACTTGAAATCTAAAGCTGTGACCCTGTAGGGCTTTGTTTCCCATTTATAAAGTGATCTACATTGTAAACCGAACACAGGAGTTTGGAAGGTCAAAGGAGTTTTTAAATTTCCGTGTTTTGAATTCCAAGTCGACTTCTGACTGCAACGGACTTGTTTGTCCTTTTCATAATGTCTTTACCTGCTGATAAGTCTATATCGTTGGAGGTAGTGTGTATCCATCTATTTAGTATGGATAAGTTGGTAATGTTATTATTACGGCCTTTTCGGAGGGGCCCGTCTATGTCCAGCTACAATTACATTGACTTTCTCTCGTTATTTATGGATAGACAAGATAATTTGAAACACATGCCTGCCTGCCCGACTACCATTACCATATTATGATTTTCATAAATCAAGTTACAATTCCCCGTCTGTACCCACCATGTACATGGACAGGTACAATATGTGCACATGTACCGTAGTACAGATATATATACATCGAGGCTTGAGGTGGAAGTAAAGTGTGTAAAAGTAAATGTCATGAATATTACAATACTATAACTGTTTCTTTCTTATGGCCGACCAAGTCCTTTTCCTGTGGCATGCTGCAGTTGTTCACTTGTTTGTCATATGTAAATAAGGTTCGTATAATAATACTAGGATTATAAGCTGGAGGTTCCTGGAAGTTGGAAGTAGTCCGATTGCGTGTATCGTTATGTCCAAATGCCCATGCATATATCTATCCTCATATGTCCATGAAACGGGTAGGGAATATTTCCACTGTCAAGTGCTACATGCAGAATTCCCCTTAATTGGCTCCAATTACTTTCCTTTATAACTTTGATTACTTTAAAAATTATTCGGGACCTTTGTATGTCTAGTCTCCTGTCCTTTATCACAGCATTTGGAGAGAATAGGCTGAGAACGGAATTTGGGACTGCATTTCAAGTTGGCGATATTTCATCTTCAAATACTTGGATTTATTTAAAATAAACTTATAAAAGCAACTAAGGAAAGTCCCATCTATTAGTATCGCTCTTCTCCTACCTGAATTTTTTATCACCCCGACGGGGACGGGGAAGTTCAAGTAAAGAATCCTTTAAAGTAATTTAGAGCTGACGGTCAGGAATCGTGACCGTGTGTTGTAGGCTGTGTAGCATTGTAGCACAGTAAGTTACAAAGAGTGGGTTTGTATCTCTCTATTGTGTTCTCCGGTGTTTACGACATGGAGTCCCTAAAAGCAATCAAATACCCCGTTGAATTATCCAACGCACTAGGTTCAAGTCCATGTTTATGTGATTGCGTGTCGACTCCTGACTTGTCAATTACGTTAAAGAATGCACTTAGTTGTCTTCAGGTTGAAATGATTATCGCTAATCCAATTCCAATGTTTCAGTGTCATTCGCCTTAATTTACACGCACCCTGCGGACAGGATGCATCTCTTTGGAAGTTTGGAGGAACCCTCGGGTTATCGATAAACTTCCTATAGGAATAGGATCTATCTACCTTCCCAGACATTCGTTACAGTTCTGAGACCACTGATGAGACTATAGAAATCTATTGCATATTCTGGTGTTTTGTACAAATCCCTAGGATTAACTTGGAGGATAGGAACAAATCGAGGGCGTTGGTTTCATACTTAAATAATACATGCTCCATCCAACCGTACTGATACTATGTTCATACATACTAACATGAGGTAAGGCTGTGCTGTGCTGTGACTACCTGCCTGCCTCGTTCTAAACTTTCAATTTATTATACAAATGTTGAACCTAGGCTTAAGTCGGGTTTTAAATAAATGCAACGCATCCAAAGTCCAAAATAGAGCTAAACTCTGTCAATGACTTGTAGGAACTTAAAACGGAAAGTCCAATGAGAACAATTGGTAGGATTGTTTTACGGCTTCAACCCCTGTATTTTCTAATTCCATTATTTATGACGGGTGGAAAAGTGAGAAATTTAATTTAACTTGATCACCATATCAATCAATCTTGTATCAACAGCATTGTAGCAAATAGTAACTTTAAACATTTGGAATGTGGAAAGTAGATTCCGATATAGGCTCCATGGATGCTTGCTTTTCATGGTGGTAGCGAAAGCTTATAACTTTTCAAAATAAATCTCCAAAGTCTTTATCAACCAATGTTGAATGTGATCGATTCCTTTAAAGTTGGAAGTTGCATAGGATGGGAGGTATGTAATCTGTGGAAGAATGTCAGAAACCCTTCCCCTTTCACTAACACAAGAAGAAAGTGATAAGAAAGTAAGCATAGGAATAGAGACTGATCCAGTCTTCCTTCGCTACCCCCATTATTCCTCATTATGTCCAACCCTCACGCAAAATCACTTTGGCTTACCTGCCCAGTCACTCAATTTGAGAACCGTCCCAAAGCTATTCATAGCAGGACTCAGTACATTAGATATCCTCAGTACATGTTTAACTGTAGGTAACTATATCGAATATTGAGACCATAGTCTCGCAGGCTACGAAAGAGCACTTAGGCTAGCCTACCACTGTATATCGTCAGTCGTTTTCAAACAATAACTAGACACATTGCACTTTACCTTAAGGAAATCCAGGGAAAGATTGCAATGATAGAGTTTAGATTCACGGGGATTTACATTATTGATCAGGGTTGTCATCGTATCCTCGTCAGATTGAAGGATATAGTATGCTAGTAGGATGGTTAAGGAGATGTGGATATTTCTCGTATATGGAATACAGACGTAGAAAGTAGCTGTAACCTTAACTGCATGAATTATAGGATTTATGGGGGAAAATTATATTGTTTACTTCCTCGGCGGTTGAAACGTAGCCGGTGTAGTATGGATATGTGCATAGGGTGGCTTGTGTACATCTTGTTTCCTATGTAGCCTATTTTGTACCAGATCATGACGTACATTTCTTTCCTTTTAGGCATGAGGGGAAGTTATGGAGATTAGGAATGAGTGCAAGTATGTACATACGTAACTGGTAGAGGGATCTTTGCATAATTTATAATAGTTTATCGGGAGTCGGGCTATAGACTCACCCCCTCCCTTCTTCCATCCGTAGATTCATCTTCCCATCATCCTGAGTCAAATAGGCGAATCATAATTTTGACGCATCTAGATCTCCCAAAGTATCATCAATCATTGAAATTGCATGCGTTTTCTTCTCGGCCTTGCTTTCTCCCATTTTTCTTCACCAACAGAAAGCCCGTCTGATATTTCAGACCTGACGTTGAACCATAGGCAAGTGTTGGTTGTAGGCATATGTATTTTGTATGTATTTAGCTTTATTTAAATACTAACCCTTTTGCCATCCGTGTGAATTCTGTTCGGCAATTATGAATGTTGAGATTTTGAAATGAGAGGTGAAGGAATTTTATTTCCCATTGGTACAGACTTTTAAAGTACAGGATGGCCGTCATTGCAAAATCGGGAGGTTGGGACTTGGAATATTTTAGACGGGACTTGATATTTACAACTGTAAAATGTATACAGTTTAAGAACAATATTCAATGAGCTTGTGACTGTTTACTTAAAAAAAACTTTCCTGTTCCTACTTACTTCAAAGGAATTATTAGAAATTTAGTAAACGAGACGGGGATTGCGTTGTGAGAATTTTGAAATAGCAATTTAGGTTAATGTCCAAACTTTAATGGTTGAACTTAAGTCTGCTCCTTACTTTTCTATAAATAACCCACAGTATTTAAAAGTTTAATGGTTCCATTTCATTCAAAAACGACTCTGTTTTTCTCCCTCCACCCACAACAAAAGGTCTCCTCTAATCTTTTAATGCAGCTTAACCTAGTCTACTCAGAATTAGAGAATTAGTTAGATCCTAGATGCAAAATTGTCAAGATGGAATTTCGGGAGGCAGCCGAAAGGGAGCAATCTAAATTGATACTTCTCTTCATACTTACCGCAACACATTTAGAGTTGGGACATTATGAACCTCTCAAGTGTAATTACGGGGAAGGGAGCAAAGTTACAAAGCAATTATCACGCAAGGATGACCCAATTTCTGACAGTAGTTACAGTTTATTCCCTTCTTAAGAAATGTTAAATGTAGGCCGGTCTGATGGGACTGATGACTGACTGGTGACTACACAAAATGAATACGAGGAAGGAAAGGAATCCAGAGGCTAAGAAGTTATTGGTTAAATGCTAGGTGGAAATAATTGATGAAATTGAGTCTTTAAAAATTCATCCGTCCTTTCCTGAAAAAAACAGGTTTAGAAAGAAAATGTGCGGAGAAAAATTATTTCTGCAGTAAAAGCTATCCATGTGCAGAGACAGCTGTCCAGATAAATGGTTCTCTACCCCCGTAAGCACCTTAGACTGTATGTAGAGTGGATTCTGTGGATTGGTTACTTTTCTCCGGTTTTTTTCATAAATTCTTTAGGTCGTCTGATTGGTTTTGTTTGGAAACCTTCGACAATCTGTCAATCATGTATTGTGGCCAGGTTCTTGAATTTGACTCAATGGAATGGTTGAATTTGGTCATATGTAATGTGGTATTTCCGCTTCTCCAAGGGATCACCATACTACCTAGTGTCATAATTTCTTTCTCAGTGATATCGATATTCCTTCATGTTCTGAATTTCTTCTCTCTAGTCTAATGAATGGGCTCATATTTTTATCACAGCTTGCACTTCTTGTTCAAACACTGAAGTACTCCGCGGTTACTCCTTACTTAGTTGTGTATATTGCATTTTTGAATATCAGGTTCTCCGGGGGGCAGACAAGCTTGTTGTAATGAATTCCGATTTCCCATTGTGTTCTACGAAGTTCCATTATGAATTCCGAATATGTGAGTCGGGAAACAGCTTTCTTTTTTTAGGTGACCTTTAGGAAATGTATTGAAGGCAGTTATAAAATCAATAGCTTTATCAACTGTTTTCTTGAAGTTTAATCTGTTTCCTTTTAAAGTCCTGCGGATTTCTTGATTACTCCGAATTCAGAATGAGCTAGGTAGCTCACTAAAGTTGAAAGATGGGAAGGATGGGAGTTTAGAAATGTCTCAGACGTATGCACTGTAATAAAGTACTACAGCATTGCTGACAGGTAGGGTGAAATGTTTTTTGAGGTTCGTCATCAACCTCCTCTCTCAGATACCTAGTGCATATAAATAGATATATATTTGTCAAGAAAAAGGGAAGCCAGAAGGGATGAAAGATACATGGTTTAATCCCAGTCGTAAATTTTTCCAGGATTTTTATTGAATTGGGACTTTGGGTGATTTACTGAGGCAGAAATCCACGAAGTAACCCAAATCGGAGCTGATTTTTAAGCTCAGCATTTGTCCAGAGAGTGGATTCCTGTCCTTCCATCCTTTGAGATTCAGATCTTGTTAGAACTAACATGGTTTACTTACACCAACCAAACTACTGCCACCACTGTCACTACTCTCAGTGCTTCTAGAAGCCCGTACTATTCGATATCCCAAACCAACCCATCCCGGCTCACTTTCACTTCTGTCTACGATAAAAAGACAAAACGAGAAGGTTTTTAGACAGCGCCGAGCTAAAACTGGACTGTCAGCAAAGTGATGAGCCTGTTTGCCTTTTTTTCCTTCTGCCTCTGTAGATTTCTCTGTCTCCAAGGGATTCTACCCAACCTGGATTGCACCTCATGTACCTTCATACTCTTTTGATATACCTCTACATCGCAGAGTATATATACATATATATTGAATATGGGTCGTTTCCAACTTCCAATCTTTACTCTTTTTAGAGCAATATATATTTATAACCTGTATTTCAATTGGTTTCTTTGTCCTTGTCTTATGCGTCTCATTCTAAATTCCAAGGTACGCAACGAGTTCTGCTCTGCCAGGTATAGGGAGTACATCGCTTCACTAACACAAAGTCAGTGGAAATGAGTTGAAATTGTTTCGTAAAATTCAAAAATAGCCTTAAAGACATCATATTGATTTTTCTAAACTACTCCCGGAGGCCAAAGCGTGTAATAGGCTTGCACATACTGCTACCTTTCTCCGTTCTAGATCCTACCTTAGGACTCTGATCTCTCGAGGTGGTAGCAGTGCATACTATTTAGTATTGAGTATGAAATGAACTGATGCGATCTGGCGATGCCCATGTTAGAGTAGGATGAAGGAATTTGGCAAATTCCACATTTTCGCCACATTGATATCCTCGTCCTCTATAGATAAATGATTTCCCCGGAGACGGTGGTCCACATGCATTGTGTATCTTGGTAGGCAGGTCTCAATAGTGCATTGATCTATATCTGAAGAGGGAAATAGAGACTATAGAGGGCTGGATAGAGTTGGGAAGAGATAAGAAGCAATCTTTGGTTCACTGTCAGCTGCCAAGTGTCACCTACAGTTAGTGTTCATATTGACACACAGCTGTGTTTAGACAACTCCATGTTATTTCCAAAAAGAGTACGTGTGTGTCGGCTTCCTCGTCTTCCTCATCCTTGCGTATTTCGTAGTGATAGGATTATCCTTTCTCTGGCTGGTAGAGTATGTAAGAAAGTGGGTGATATGATAACATCCTAGAATACTGGGAAACCGGAATTCTAGGCTCTCGAAGATAAACCTGTGTATAGACAAGAGAATATCATCGGGTATTATTTAGTGACATAGGAAATATGTGTGGAAAAGCAGAAAACCAGATATCCGTAGCATAACATTTGTTCTTACACAAGCCACCTCACTCTGCTTCCTTTTGCTTTCTCTGATGTGTCATATTTGTAAATGCATAGCATATCCGCTCATGGATCGCAGTTCGGTTTTGATTTCGCTCTTGTCACGTCTCATCACTTCCTCCGTATACGTGCCCTGGCAGAGTGGCAATCGTACTGCCCTGGCCTCATAATATTGTATTTATAAATGTATAGGATGGATGAATTTATGTATCAATTGATGGTGAATGAGTTATATAGTATCCAAGGATCTATAGGATAGTAGGTTGGGGGCTGAGGACATATCGTGAGAGGAACGTGGGGATGGAGTTATGGACTACATATCTCACATCACATCACGACACATCAACTCATCCTATCTAATCTAATCTCCGTCTCCCTGATTTTCACCAGCACTTTCTTTCAAAGGGAAAAAAGTCTACGATGACAGAAGTAAAAGGACACATCAGGGGACTCATTTGTGGATTAGTGACGGCTTTCTTCCGGAAAATGAAGAATTTCTGTCACTTTCACAAGTAATGATGTGATGTCTCCGTTTATCTTCACTATGTGGTTAGAAGTTTGTCTGATGTATGTAATAGAAAACCAGGATATTTGACTATGCTCTAGCGTTTTTGGCTGTTCTGATTTAAGGCAATTCTTAATGTATGTTATTTATAAATCCTAAACTTTTTTTTATTACGTTCGGTTAAAAAAACTGCATGTTTATTGTCAATAAGTCGATGCAACATGCAAATTGGCTCGTCATTCAACACCGCAGCTTCAGAAGCTAAAAGACGGATACATAGCATAAGACAGCAGTACATTCATAGATATACATACGTATATGTATGAGGACTATGACACATGAAGGTAAGAGATGTCGGAATCTAGAACCCTTGTAGAGCTAGACCACAGGAAAGTCATTAAAATGTTACAGGTTTAAAGTCATGTAGTCATGTATACTACATCACTTGCATTTCATTGTCGGCTGTCGGTGGCAAGGAGTAGCTGCCTATCGTTAAAACAGGAGTGAATGTATAAATTAAATCTTTTCTACAAGAGAGACAAAGGTCTTGCATCCCCAAACTTATAGTTTACCCTCCTCTGTACCCAACCTACCTACTACCTATAGATCGTAAATGCATGAGCTATAATGGAATTGAAGAACTCCAAGCAGTCGACACTGCTGAAGAAATGAATTTAAGAAAATACAGCCCCAACTCTTCCTACTTCCAACTCCCAACCTCCAGCTCAACAGGCAAATGTATCATTACCTCGTGTAAAGTAATTTTAGTCAATTTGTCTACATATACATAGTAGGAGAAGGGGTCATAGGGATGGAAAGCAATAATGTCTACACAGGTCTTCCACTTCATAGCCTACCTACAGATAGGACAATGTGTACAAGGGCAGTAAAACGGCAGTAGAGGGAAATTCTTGATCCTAAAATGAAAAGGTTGTGAAAGTTTGAAGAGGAAAGGTAATTGCTGAAGAAGATCCGTCCCCACGTTGTTCTAACAGGGATTTAGAGATAGAATCACAGAATGGCTTGGATGCTCGGCTGTAGCTTGTAGACCTCTGGAACAACGTCCTACTGAAGTTGTATCGATAGACATAAATTTCTATAAGAGATTTCCCTTTTGTTCACCCTGTCACAATTGTTCCAAGGAATAATACCTACTTCTCTCTCTCTCTCTATGTGTACTCTGAAGTCTACTAGACCTTTAGAGTTGTGTTCACTTCTACGGTATCTGCTCTGTCTGTATATGTGTGTGAGAATGTGAGTGTTCTGTATGTTTTGTATGTATTAGAGAAGTATACTGTGTGGCTGAATGTTGAATCTCTGAGTAAATCCAGGATTCAGGTCAGGGCTTGTGTTTAGTGCCCCGGCTTTCCTCTTTAAGTCCCGTTCTATTCATCCCTATCTCCACATTGTATCTATAGATCCAAAATCCACATGTACCTCACTTCCACCACCACCTCCTCCAGAGCCGTATTGTCAACAAACTCTTCAGTCAGCCTTAGTCAGCTCAAATTCACCTCTCCTTCCTCCCGACCTAAAAGTTCATCCTCAACAACGTACACACATAAATATTACAAATACAATTGGGCAGAGAGGGCAATGGAGACTATACATAGTAATGAATGCAATCCTTCTGATATGACAGTCTAGAATTTTAGGGTCTAGAAAGCAAATCTAAATCCGCCGAGTATCTCTCTTCTGAAATGCTACATGTAGATTCTAGACTAGCTTCACCTGGCTCAAATTTGTACCCAAACTTTAATACAACGCCCCTCCTGACTTTCTCCAGGAGTGAAAGCACAAAGACAGCAGAGCCGCCACTGGCCCAAGGTGTAAACGATCAGTCTGGCTTAAGTCAAGTCACAAAGGATTGAATATATTTTAGTACCATGTGAGGTTAGGAATTATAGGGAAGGGAAGCTATGTGGTTTGCAGAGGACTATGAGGATTGAATGATTCGTATCCAGAGAGACAGTGCGGAGGAGAAAGAAATCCATCAATCCCCTTAGGCAATAAGTGTATTGTTATTCAAACCCAATCTCTTATATATATCTTTAGACACATTTTTCTTACTTGAATAAAAACATCATGTTCTTATTTTACGCTAAGCTTATCCAGCACAATCTTCCTTGGTCTCCTTCCAGATTCCAGATCATTTTGGACAGCTTTCAGTCCCGAAAACTGCGTTTCTAAACTACGGCTGTTCACTGTATGTACTTCTTCTTTAGAGGCTTGGAGTTTTGAAGTTTACAGTTGAGGTTACTAAACGTAGAGGAAAAATAATTTCCTAGAGTACACTTTCCGGCTTGCCTGTAGAGGGATGTGGAAATATGCAACCTTGCCTCGTGAAGACAATCGCCTGAGAGAAATTAGTTGATCTTGTTGAGAGCTTTGAGGATTTGAAAATTCGTTTTATGTACTCCAAATATAATTATGTAGCCCTCAGGTTCATTTGATCGAATAACCACAGAGCCCATACAGATCTCTGAAGCATTTCCATGCACACTATGCCATGCCTGCCATCATAGGATCTGGTAGCTGGCAGTTCGTAGCTCGTGTTCAACTTTCCTTTTCAAGTACCCAAGTGCACATGCAGCATTTCCTCACATTTCCTTACCCTGGGGGATATATGTTTGCACCAGATTAAGTGATTTCGTCCCATTGTCATGGGAAGGAGTAAGGAACAATAGTTCGTTGATAATTCAGATGTGGGGATTCGGCTTGGACTTTATTCCTAGCACATGATGAAATGAGGTGTGTGGTAGGGTCTTACATTTTCCTCTACTCTTTCCAAGCTTGTCTCATGACAGACCTTGGGCCTTGTGTTGATGGATTTGGGGAACTTTTATATGTAATATCATATGGACTGTGGTGAAAGTCTGATATGAATAGGTTGGAAAACATTTTTCAAATTGTTGTCTGCCTTTTAAAATGCAAACATATCTTGATGAAGCTGTAACTACCTTTTTTAAAGCGTGTATTATGCATGTTCACATCAGGAGAACAGGACGTGTCTTTTGGTTGTTGTATATTATAAATGTGGAATATGTAAGACGGTTTTATATTTTTAGTTTTCGTTATTTACCGAAGATAAAGTCATACGCTGACGGGACTATTTCTCTTCGTTGCTTCCAACATATTTTACCTTCACCGCTATTTTCACTTCGGCTAATAGTTAGGTAGAGTAGAGCATTTTTATTGGTCTGCTTTTTTGCCTTCCATTTATGTGAGAAATGTGCGATGCATTTTGTCAGCGCCCGTAGTACCAAAATCACGTCTTTATTTATTTGTATAAAGAAAGCGATGCTGTCTTCATATTTGAATAGCCATTGTATGTCGTTAACTCTGAATGTAAAAAGTATAAAGATAGCTCTGGGTCAATGCGTCTCCACGGTAATGTTCTTTAGGTTTTTCATATCCAAAGAACATTACCGTGGAGACGCATTGCTCTGGGTTGAACTTGTTTTACCATTAGAAAATACATCTTGTCTCTTCAACTTTTTACAATTGACAATTTACATAAATCCAAATATAATTAGCGGTTCATAATTATTAGGCTCACTCATCAGACTTATACATCTTGCCAGGACGTTCTTTACAGTCATAGTGCAAACAAACGGTTGGCTTCAAAGGAACTTTGAAGGACAAAATGAAAGTACTAGTAAATTTGGAAAATTCAAAACGTAATGAAATCGGAGCCACAGCTTTATTCATTTTTTGACTCAGTCAGTTTACTCAACTGATCTCTTTTTTAAGAGAATCGATACGTTAATGGTGATCGATTACAACAAAATGATAGACAACCAAAAATATAATATATTCCTCTTTTCCCGTTGTACTAATTGGGATCAGCATTTATCTTCGATTATGATTTCTTTCATCCTTAAGGCTTCTTAGGAGTGGTCCATAGTGATAAGCAGTGATCGCTTGGATACCAACTTCAAAAAATTCCAGTGGG
>JAQFZA010000456.1:0-20213 GCA_034695115.1 Desoria olivacea | reverse complement strand
GCCGTTTTTAAATGCATAGACTTTAAAAATTTTGGATACACACAAACTATGTTCACAAGCCGATTATGTATATGGATATGCAGACTTCAAAATAGTTGAATTAATAGGATTGCTTGTGTTTCTAGATGACTAATGTAGGTTGTACGTGGACAGGACTGGATGTAAGAATCAGGACTGGCCACAGACAATGTGGCGTGGTTGGACCGACTGAACGTTTCCTGCTAACCGTGAATGTGAACTGTAGAGTGTGTGACTTGTGAATGGGCCTCTAGAGCATCGATAGTTAGGTTTAGTAGGGAAACTAGACTGATGTATCGGCAGAGGTAGTTTCAGCTCGTTTCTCCCACTGAGGAACAAGGCTGAGGATTGAATTGCCTAGGTGTAGACGAGGCTGGTGGATTTGCCAAAAGTTTAAATTATTTTTGCAAACTTCCTCTATTCACCAATTCACTACCAAGTCTCTTGTATAACTTCATCTCATCTCCACGCTGATATAATGCACGTATTATGATGTTTGATGATAACAAAGTGATTTAACCTGCAGCAGTCTATTCATTCCTTTGTCTTAGTCACAACACCACAATTCCATAATTAGTCTGTTTCAGTAAATCCCTTGGTTTTCATTTTCTTCCAACTTTACTTTGTAGTTGAATCGTAAAAGAGGTGGAAGTGTCAGTATGGATCCGAACTTTCCAAATTCCGAGCAAAAGACTTCAACGGAACTGAAAATCGGTCCGCCCATAATTCTTCATGTCTTAGCTACGATTTAAAAAAAACATGGTAAGTTTCTTGGCACTACATTATTATTGAATTTTGAATTATGGATTACTACAGTCAGTTATCGTTGGTTTGAAGTTGTTATGTACTCTTGTTCATTGTTGTAAAATGTACCTCATCTATGAGAAAATGCAATGTATAGGATCCTAAAAAATATGGATTGTAGTTTATACATTTGATGTAGAATTGTGAACGAAGGATCTCTAATAATATTGAATATTGAATATATATTCCAGATCTCAAAGGACTGTGGACTGGAAATACAAAATAAATTGTTTACAAGGCTCGTGTCGTGGTAATGTGTTACTCAAGAAGAGCTAGCCATTATTATGGATTCTTCGGAGAATTCACCGTCTTTGCCATATAACGAGCTTCAAGCTTTGGAATTGGAAGTTCATTCGGAGTCTGGGTTGATCTGGATGAGCTGTCGGGGATTCCAGAAGTTGACCCGTACTGACCGACTCCATACTCAACCAGATTGTCCATTTTGAAGGACAAAGAAGTTGTCGATGTTTTTGTAACTCCTTCGAGTATGGATAGGATTTACACTTCATCGTTGTAAGTTGACGTAAGGATATAATACTGATTTCCGTTTTTCATGGAGCAATTTTAGTCGTCAACTTTGATGCACATGGTCAAATGGCACGAATATGGCATTGGCCATGGGTAGAAAGAATCAAATCTTTAATTAAATAGTTTGTGGAGGAGGTTAAGATTCTTCATTTAAAACCCCTTTGTGTTTTTAACTTGGATGTGATAAGGGCTTATCAGTATCACCCATGGCTCATGACCTGCAAGGAAACGGTCAAATCAAGGGTTATCGTCGGTCAATTACAACATGCATCTCTGTTTATCGTTGTTCTTTAGTTAAAATCGTTTATTGGCAAGGTGAACACATAAATCTTGTTAGTCTAGGCTATCTCAAAGCGAAAAGTATTTTAAAATGTTGGTGTGATGCACACAGACTTCTCTATTCTTCCATGTGTTTGTCGATTCATCGCCAAATCATGGCTGTATGACTTGTCTTGTACTCACACTAAGAATCTGACGACGGCGTGGAATTAATTGTAGAATGAAATTAATACATGGATATTTAATGGTTTGCATAATTTATTATGTACGTTTTTTAATAAAGGTGAAGCTGGCACATCAGAACGCGATACTTTCAAAATGATGAGTGACTCCGAAAAGGGATCTCCGGATGAGACAAATATTAATCTTTTTCGAATGGATCACCCAATTTCTAATGGATACTGTGGCAATCAACCTCTTCTCGGTCATCGACTACGTTCATATGATAATCCAGCCATTCGAAGTCCTTGTGGTGCACATGACAATCTTAATAGGATAACCTACAGCAATCTGTCCAGTGATTCGATGGTGCTGGTAGGATTATCGAATGAGGATGAAGCAGACAACGAGGATCAAACTTCCAGCAATAATAGTCCATTTCAATCAGCGGCGGAAGATGTTGGAACGGATGGGAACGACCACGATAGGGATCCTTTGCTTATTAAATCTCCTCCAAGGCAAAGCATATTCCATCAATTTCTCACTTCTGCAAACGGGACCAAAGGCAAGGGCAAACCTATCAAAGGCAAGATCGTGGACAGAGCAAAAAATGATTCTCGAATAAATGTTAGCTCAGGAGATGTGGATTTAGAGTCTGATGAAACATTAGAAAACGGGACTCGTAGACGATGTTCAATTGGAATATTTCTTGCAGCGATTTCTTGCATATTCTTTGCAACCAGTGCTTTGATTGTCAAAATCAGTAGTTTACATCCCATGGAACTGTTAGGGGTTAGAGGCCTTCTTCAAATGATTTTTATCTCCCCGATAGTTATCTCAAGTGGGAATAGCTTCTTCGGACCTCATGGAAGTCGAGCGCTGCTGCTTTCAAGAGCCGTACTTGGTTCCGTGTCTCTTGTGATGAGCTTTGCCTCTATTCATCTAATTCCATTAGCAGACGCTGCCACTTGCATTTTTACGAGTCCAGTCTTTGTATCTCTATTTGCGTGTATATGTTTAGGAGAAGTTTGTTGTTGGTTTGATGTCACTATGATTTCCTTGACCCTTATCGGTGTTGTTCTGGTTTCGCAACCTTCATTCAATTTTCTCACCACTGGGTCCTGGACTAGTATCGTAGGCACAGTCTGTGGTCTCTTAGCAGCAATGCTTACTGCCTTAGCATTTATTGTCCTTCGCCAACTCAAGCATGTACATTATTCAGTGACGGTGCTCTGGTTTAGCACCGTCTTAGCAGCCTTTGGTGCTGTTCTCACCATAGCCCTTGACGGGTTCACAATTCCAAAGCAGTGGTCCAATATTCTGGAATGTTTAGGAATAGGAGTGTGTGGTTTTTTAGGTCAAATTTTACTAACAAAAGCTTTGCAGATAGAAAATGCTGGTCCTTGTGCCGTTGCAAGGACATTGGATATTGTTCTGGCGTTCTTTTATCAAATCACATTGCTACATGATACACCCGATTGGTACAGCTACTTAGGTAGCTTTTTGGTAGTTGCCTGTGTTCTTTTAACTGCATTTCGACGGTGGTATAAAGAAAGGGTCAAAAGTGTCGTAAGTTCAAGACGTTCGGAGTCTAGTAAACCGTCTAGTCACAGCAATCGTAATTGCAACTATTCTAGAGGCATATCTCAATCTTCTTAATAATAATAAAAGACGAGATAGCTTCGAGTAATAAAAATTGCACATTCCTAAATAATACTTGAGGGTTGTTGCACTTCAATGTCCTTCAGAATTAGCACAGAATAATGACCCGGATATTATTAAGATGAAAATATACACACGGATGGACGGTGAATTTAAATGCTTAACAATATCACTGTAGTATTAAATAACCAAGCTAGATGATATGGCTACTGTAACACGCACTGGTTATAAGAGGCTGATGTTACCGTTCTGTTCTATATGATGTAAATGTAAATAAATCAACATGTTATCAAGGTTGTGCTTTTGTAAGCTGTGAAATCAGTGTTAACTTCTTAAGCAAAGTTCTCGTGTTTAGCCATCCTCATGTGTTTAGAAAAGCTAATAATCGAATAAAAAAGATGATTGTCAAAATGCAAAAGTAAAATGAAACGCACTTTCGAATCGAAACCTGTAAGTTCTTATATTTCGTGTCATGTCATATATAATCCTCCTGCATGCATTTATCTTGTGATCCCAAAAATTAAATGTTTGAATCAATAATCGGCTTGGGAAATACTAAACGATATTCCATAATTCATTCTTATCAATCGAACATAGGAAAGTCATTACATGGGCAAAGCGTTCATTTGCACCCCAAAGCTTGAATTATTATTAGAAAATTTTTTCACAAATTGTCACATTATTATGTCATCCGTCATCTTTAATATGCGAGACAAATGAAATACGATCCAATCTGCTCTGGAAATCAACCAGAACAACTGGACCACTGAGAGGGAGACCAGAAAAAAATGCTTAGAATTCCATTTTAGATTCCAGATCGAGTCGGCGTTAGAGATTTATTTTTTAATTGCAAAAAGATAAAAAAGATGAGCCCCTAAAATATTCAATTTTATTGACAACTGACTCCACCCGGACTTGTGGGTAGAATTGATTCATTTATCCTTGACATGACGGGGTATGGGCATTCAGATCAGTTTTTTAAACTCTTCGATAACCATTGATGCATAGGATATTCTCTGCTTTCAGATGTAACATCAGAAACCATTGTTCTACCCAGTCGTTTACATACATTGTTTAATCATCTGCAGGGCGTCTTTACCTTACTCACACTAATAAGAATGGGACTAAATGACCGTGTTAATATTCTTCCTGCATTAATTTGGAAGTAAAAAAGTGTCAAAGTGTCCGTAATTACAGAGAAATCCTGGAATAGGGAACAGATGAGTAATTAGGAATAACTAATTACAACAAATTCTTTGTCCAGCCTCCTTATTACTTCTTCTTCTGGAGTAAATTGAATCTGAAGACGTGTGCGACCACTTTTGATCCATATCTTTGTTTCACTATGAGGACGTATTAAATTGCGAGTATCTTTCAGGACTTCAGAACTCCAAATACGATGGCTGCCCAAGGACACCACACGCTTGTTTTTCTCCGACCATAAGTTATAACTTTGGAAATTAATTTCGCGTAGGTTTCAGGATCATCTCGAGCTTCACTGCCTCTACTTGATAACTTGGAACGGGAAAGGGTGGCTTGTTATACTTGCAATAATACCATATAATGTGAGAACTTAATCATCATCATCTTTTTTTGCAGGAAAACACCTTTAAATCATATCCACTCTGGCATTATCATGTCTGGGGGGGATGATGAGCATGTTCATCAAGATAAGAAGATGTTCCTCTAACATGCTGGGAGCTCGTAGCTCTTGAAAATATCAAACGAATAGCCAAGAATCCATGCAACTCTGCCCTTACAGTTTTTTTTCACTGGTGGAGTTTGGATTGTTGAGGGTCTGAACGCTACGGTGTATAACGAGGATGATTAGTGTTACAGTGTGTACCTATGCGATGCAAAACTTGAGTTCCATGTAATTCTGTAATCAAGAGGGGTATGTGTCTCGAAGAGTCTAAACCGTCCGTCTTCAAGACGCTTAAAGTATAAATATCTGTGGGAACTGCACAACCCCTTCGTAGTTGTGCTTGAGTTCTGTAGCAGTGCAGGTAGCGTTAATTGCTCTTGATTAATTCTAACGAGTTGTAGTCGGTGTCTAATTTCTTACAAGGAAGCTGCAGGTCTTCTGCGTATTTTCTTCTTCTTCTGAGTCGGATTTGGATTATCTTGATTCCTTCAGGTGAGATTTGTCTAACCTTTATTTCCCTTCGTCGGACCTTTTGTTTTGCGATTGCAATGGGATAGGGTCGATTTGAAAGGACTTTAACATTATATTCCTTTTTCGTGCCTTTTTCGTGCGTTTTTGTCCCCCAAAAATCGGATTTTAGGTAGGAAGCCGAAATTTTAAAATTAATTTCTATCAGGCATCTACCCAGTCCATTTCGGAATAGTCATGAGAATGGCAGAGATCGGTTAATGGATTTCATGTTTCATAGGTCAGGACCTGCTTGGAATTGTTATAACAACTTGTAAGTAGCTTTCCCTTCGACAAGTATGGAGATAAGATCATTTAATTTGTGCGTCAGGCACACACGAAATGGGAACTGTGGAGGCAGTCTTACCTAACAAGTTGGCCCAAAGAATCAGGAAAGAGTAATTGATCGTTCATATCCGTTCATTCTTAATTACTGAATATGCCGTCACATTTCGATCCCACATAATTTAGCGTTTACTACGTGAGCCATTCGTACAAGAAAGAGCCCAAGTCTTCTTTACAGATATTAGGTAGGGTAAAAAAAAGTATAAAAGCATATCTCCTGAAGACATAACTGGTGTGAATAATTTTAATAAATCGATAATTGATGAGAACAATCGATTATGGAGTTCCCCAAGAATTTCCAATATTTCATGCTTGCCAAAATTTAATGTAAAGTTCCCTCAGCAGAGCCAGTCAGTCAGAGTGAGAAATCTTCTACAATAGTTCTACTCTCCTATAATGTCCTAATATTAACGTTGGATCTACAAGCATTTAAAAGCGTAGGTGTTAGAATGTCAGGGCGTTTCCTTAACTTAAAACTAATCAATAAGCAAGAAACTTCTTCACTTTTGTTTTCATTTTTTGTCATCATCTCCATTCACGACGACGACGACCACCATCACCATAATTGTAATCTCTCTCTCTGTATGTCTCTTGGTCATGTCGTAGTAGTCAGAGGAATGTTTTATCGCGGACATAAATCTTGACGGCTAGATGGAAGATATCGTAACATCATAACCGTCGCCCTTATCCATAGTTGTCGAAGAAGGCCAGGGTCAATTCTTATGTTCAATTATTTAATCCCTCATTATTACACCATTTGCATATCAAGTATCGACTCCATATTATTGAGGATGAAGGATCATCATCAGATGTCTGAGATCCCTCACCCAGTTTCTATTTAGGTAGAAGGCATAGGCTAACCTTGACACTTGATATTCGATACTCATCCTGAAAAAATGAACAATGAAGATTCCCATCTTCCATGGAAGATGTACACTTCAACATATTAAACACCATACCTGGCAAGGTCACCATGTCAGTTTAGAATCATTATATACTCATGCCAATTCTAATCCAATTTATTTACAGAGACGCACGATGGTCTTGGCTATGATGATGCCAATTTTGGCATTATTGGTCCTCAATGGTGCTTTAGTTCAGTCCAAAGCTCAACTTGGTGGTAATTACACTTTTATTACGTGCTTTTTAAATCAGTAAACAAAACTTGATCTTATGCACAACTATAGATGCTTATTAATAATATTAATGTCCTTTGGTAATAACGTCTCTTAATCAAAATGCAATTAATGAGTAAAGTGAGATTAGTGGAGTTAACTATAAGACTTCCCTTAAAACGACTAACTACTGCAACCCCAATCAAAACTACTAAACCGGGTGAGGGCGTTTGGATGAGATCAAAAAGCCTTTGAAAACCACAATGGATGAATGTTTTGTACCATAGGAGTGGACCCGTGTCTACCTTCGCCCTGTGGACCCAGTGAGTAATCCTTTACCTTATTTTATAGAATATATTTAAGAATAGTCTATTACAATTTTAATTATGCACAAGTTTACGTACATAATATCTCAAAAATAGAGCAAGTAAGCAAACCTTTTGTATCTTATTTTATACAATCCATCTCAATAATATCTACATACCTAAGTTTAGGTAGTAAAATCTGAATATTATTTACTACATTCAATCGTTTCTTAATTACGAGGATGCATTATAATGAAATGGCTATGTCATCCAGATACACAATGCTCGGTAAACAGTGGTGGAGCTGCAATTTGCAGATGTCTTTCGGGTCATTTCCCCAAGCCGGATACCATCACCGGTTGTGGACCTCAATGTACCCAGGACTACGAATGTCGATCTCATGAAAGGTGCCTAAGCAATCAATGCACCAACCCGTGCCAGCCGAATCCTTGTGGAGGTACGTTGATATTTGTTTAATTTTATGCCTTGTGTTTGGTCTAGCAATGCTTTAATTTATTTTGTAAAAGCTTTTACCTTATTTTAAATAATGCGATTTAGTTTATAGTTTACATATGCAGTTATAATCTTACTGCTTTCACATGCGTTTGTATAAATGTATTCGGATTTTTTTATAATTAGTTAACGCTGAGTGTGAAGGTGTCAACCACCGAGCAGTATGTCGATGCTTCCGAGGCTATACGGGAGACTCTTTGGCTCAATGTACTCAGCAAGCTCCTATTTCAAGGGCAATCATCTCTCAACCTCCTCCTCAGTAAGTACCGTATTTATAAAACTTGCATCATCGTCAATTGTTGTGGTTGCAAAAAATGTTAAGAAACATCACCAGTTGTTTCTGTACAAAGTTCAACAAATATCAACACGATTACTACCGTCACACATCCGATTTTCTATGCATGACTTGTTCTAAGCTAATTAGTTTCGGAAAATTCACAGCACTGTTTTGATTCTTTGGGAATTGCAAGAATACCGGAAAACTGACAACTCACGAACCATTCTGCTTAGTGCAATAAGAATAGTATCGTGTTATTAATTATATACTTCAACACGACATGAGCTTTGCAGAAAGTCCGATGATGTATTTATAATACTATGGGGTTTTGAACTTTTCAGAGCCATCAGAGCAGCAGATCCTTGTAACCCCTCCCCGTGTGGTCAAAGTAAGGGAAATAAGCTAATTAATGAGCAGTTTTAAAATATACCGTTTATATTATAAGGTCATGGTTTTATGTCTCCTGTAATTTGTTTAATTAAAGATGCTGAATGCCGGAACAGTCTTGACAGACCTGTTTGCACTTGCCTTCCTGGCCATCAAGGGAACCCCCTAACGTCTTGTCGTCGAGGGGAATGTTCTTGTAAGCAATTCATTAAATATTTAAATGGCTTAAAAAACAAAGACCTACGATTTTCAAATTCGACGGAAAATGCATTTCTGGCGGAAACGGAAAGTCTACACTTAAAATTCAGTCTTTCATGAACTGCAATTTCTTTTGCATATCTGTGCACTTTTATTACTTTCTTGTATACATTTAGAAAAGTACTATCTATCATAAAAACTTGCGTCAGTTGACTTGCTATACTTACAATAATAGATTATTGGGGTGCAGTAATCGTTATGTGAACTTAATTTACAGCAAATAGTGAATGCCCATCTTTCCAAGTATGTCAAGACTTCCACTGTGTGAATCCATGTACCAGAGCGTGTGGAGCAAATGCCCAGTAAATCATAATTCAAATCTGTATAACTACACTTGCAATAATTCTAAATTTATAAATATTTTGTAATTCAGGTGCGACGTTCGAAATCAAATTGCCGTATGTACATGCCCTCCTGGTTATACTGGAGATGCCACAACAAATTGTCGGAGATATAATCCAAGTACGTTCATGTTTCTCTTCTAGATTGAAAATGTATGCTTATCCATTAAACGGAATAAATAGTTTAACTCATTAACATGACAGTTCTAACCTAATTGTTTTGAATGGCCAGGTTACCATCACTAACAAAACTAACTGCAGGATGAACCCAGAAGATTCTTATACTCGGAATGACAATAATATTCCAACACAAACTAATTCGACGAACTAATCTCACTTTACTCTAATTTGTTTAAAGACTACTTCTCCGTATACGAATATTAAGAAAGGACATAATAAGAGTGTACAAAGTTTAATAGCTTTAATTCTTTAGTTTTGTATTTAGAATCTAACTACCGTGTAATTTTGTCATTCAAAAAATCATTTCCAGACAAATTTAAGTACAACTCCAATTTTGCTTTCTCATAGGGCAAAAAAGTCTTTCCTGACTTTTTTTTTGTTGAAATTTGAACGAATTCGAGTGTTAGATTTGGAATGTAAAGTTAAAAAATTATGTTGTACCTAATTGCTTTTTCCCGTCTGTGTAAATTTGAGCTTGGTTAAATCCATCTGCGCTCTTTCGTGGGATTAAAGAATTTAATAATTCCAAAAATGTTAAAATTAATTTTGTAATATCAATTTTGCAGATGAATTGTGTGAGCCTAGCCCCTGTGGACGTAAGTAAATCTAAGTAAACCTTTTATTTCATCGAATGTAGTTAAGAATAATCAAGCTTGGTTTTTATCTCAACAGGAAACACAAACTGTCGGGTGGAAAACAATCGAGCAATCTGCTCTTGTCGTCCAACCTACATTGGTGACCCATTGTCCGGATGTCGACATGAATGCGAATCCAATAACGAATGCCCAAGCCAACAATCTTGCCAGGACTTTAAATGCAAGAACCCTTGCATTAATCTCTGTGGGACGTACGCGTCATGTGAGGTATTTAATTTGGTACTTTGCTTTGACCACCTCTGCGACAGACTACAATTCATTTGTCATTTAATTTAAAATGCAGGTTCGAAACCATCAGCCCGTTTGCAAGTGCCCAGACGACTACCTGGGAGACCCGTACACCAAATGCTTCCCTGAATGTACCAGCCACTCTGGTAATTTACACGACCTTCGTAGTTGTAATTTTCAACATTTAATTACCAAGAAAGATGATTAAAAAACAATACTTAATTATAATTTTCAGATTGTCCAGCTAATCGGTAAGTATTCCAGGACTGTCCAAGAGAAATTCATTGTTTCTTATTCTAATTTTAAAATATTTACACACAGGGCTTGCATAGGATTGAAATGCGGTGACCCTTGCAAGGATGCTTGTGGCATCAATGCCGGTGAGTAACCCATAAGGTTGACAGTAAATCTGAAGTTAAAGATTAAGCGATATACATGCTGGTTATTTGTAAATTGTACCGCAACAGATTGCCGTGTGGATAAAGCCAACCATAAGGCCATTTGCTCTTGTCCAAAGGGATACACCGGACATCCTTTCCAGGAATGTCGGCGACAAACTCCAGGTGGGAAGTAAACTCTTTGTTTTGAAGACTAACTGCTCATTCCAATTAATATCTAAATCCAACCTCACAGAATATGCTTTCATCAATTTGCACTTAATATCATATTTAACCATCTCTGCTTTTTATTGTTGTTACACTCTATTTTAATAATTTGTTTTGTCGCTAAATAAACATGTGGAAGGATGATTGGAAATTTAATTCATTACTCACATTATTAACAAATCCATCTACCCTCGTTACTTGACTGAAACCATGAGAAATATTGCATCTCTAATTGATGCTTACGCATTACAACTAACTTAACTCACAACTTACTCGAATGTGCTCATTTCTACAGCAATAAAATTTAACGACAGTTTGGAATCACGTAATCAAGTATTCTGTTAACAAGCTAACATCAACTGAATGCATTCCTACTATCGGTGTTTACCTAACTGTTATAATTCCTGGAATTTGATGAAAATAGCCGATCTCTGCTCTCCAAACCCTTGTGGTCAATCGGCAATATGCACCCCAGGACACGATAACTCTGGACGAGACAGGCCAGTGTGTACTTGTCCAGCAGGTATGAATCCTTTAAATGACCTCTGCTGTAGTATGGAATAGTCGAGTTACGTATATTATTGAATTCAAGGCTATATCGGTGATGCTTTGATTAATTGCCGACGAGGAGAGTGTATGACC
The DNA here is from genome assembly GCA_034695115.1 of Desoria olivacea. Lineage (NCBI taxonomy): Eukaryota > Metazoa > Arthropoda > Collembola > Entomobryomorpha > Isotomidae > Desoria > Desoria olivacea. Next base: position 8,759 of record JAQFZA010000456.1, on the reverse strand, counting down.
GATTCGGAATGCAGTAACAATCGAATCTGTAGCAATTACAATTGCAAAGACCCTTGTGAAGGCGCATGTGGAGTAAATGCAAGGTAACGATTTTTTCTTCTCTCGCCTTTTTGAAATATAGATGTTAACGTTTAAACACTTTAATTATTTTTATTTACAAGTTAATATACAAAGCCTAATATTCGACTCGCTTTTATTATCGACTTTTATTTATATTATTGATGGAATGTTATGAAATATTAGTCCAGATTAATAAGACATTAAATGATGAATAATGACGAGGTCGGATCGGTATTAGGTTATCTTATCTGTTAACACAAGTCATCATTTAATACCGGGAGTAGTTTACGGGTTATTTAGGTCAGGTGGTACTGGCATATAAGTCTAAGAATTAGTGCAGACATTTGAAGAATTCTCAAAATAATTAGTCATCTAAACTGAAGCCCTTTTAAAATTTAAAGTCAAATGCTAAATTCCTGGAAACCTTTTGCAATGCAGATGTGACGCCAGGAACCATGGTGCCGTTTGTTCATGTCCGAATGGTTATAAGGGTGACCCATTCTTCCAATGCTCATTAGACCCGGTCCGATCCAAGAGGAAAACTGACAAGAAATTGGAGGCGGAGGTGGCCGACGAGATTAAATCTGCAGACAAGGAAGTGGAAGTTTCGGAGAAGAAATAGACAACATTGGGCATTTACAATTCTTCCTTCAAATTCAATCTGTCATTTCAATTGTAAAGCTTTTGGTTTCTAAAATGACTTTGTCTTTTGTCGTATTCCAACTTCCTAAAATATCCATTTAACATTTTAACAACTCCAAAATTATATATAGTTGCAAATTATTCAAGCAAATCTTTACCTTGCAATTCCCTCTGTCTGTTTATCAAATATTATAAGGAATTTTGGTACCTAATAACTTACAATGTCCGTAGGTATACTTTTGTATATTAATTACATAAATATATTGAATTGAAGTAAACTGACTGTTCTACCAATTATTCTTTTGTCAGGTCATCATTTCGCATAAACAATTATAATTATTTGGCCACAAAAAAAGATCCCTATGAGGTAGGAAGGATATTTGATATTCTGATTACTCCTCAGCTTTTGACCAGCAGCTCATGAAAATAAAGGCCACATAATGGAAGCTCCATATAAATTGTAAGCATGATCCAGATTGAAGGACAACGAGTGGAATTCCGGAGTCTGTAAGAAGTTGGAAGATCAGTGGCGTTTTTGGGATCCAGTTAAACAGAATCCTACGGACAATTCCAATATCCTAATGCTAAGTACAAAGGAAGTTAATTAATCACGTGTCCTAACTTTGACTTATCCAAGACTGGAAGAAGGAGTCACATCATCAATCCGTGAAGGGCTCCAAGGTCGGTCGCCCCTTAATGCAGAGTTCCAAAAGGCAGGCCTTTCGATGATGAGCAGCTTTGAAATGTAAACAAATGTATCAAGCTACAGATATGCCATTAGCTTGAGTACTTTTTCAACAAAGACCAACAACACATTAAAAATTGAATGCCATGTCAGAGGGCTCTAAAATATCATTGGAGGAGTAAATATTTCTAGCTCTCTTAGCCTCTCTTCCCACAAATGAGTAAGGACTTACAATCAATAAGAATCTCATATTCACATTGCATGCAAAATCCGTACGTGATACTTTAATTGCAAATGCGAAACGAAATACCCGTCTGTACTCCGTTGGCCATTCCGTTCCAACATTAATCATTAGTGGACACATATCATTACATAGTAATAATAAAATGGTGATAAGTACAAGCCTAGCCTTTTCCTTCACTCCTTTTGCTCCTAGAGTTATTTGTTATTGTTCATTATATTTTGTAGGATTGGTGTATCAATTTCCCGTATTCAGTCAATATCAGAGTGTCCAACTACTTTTTAATGCTGTGGATGAGACAGAGAAAAGATGAATAGGTAGTCGTAGTTCAGTGTCTGGTAAAGGAAAATAAAAGCATATGAACCAGAGGCTTGAATTCCCTCAAGTATCATTTAAATTACAAGAAGGAAGGTAAAAGATTGCAATCTTCTTCCGAATACTTACAGCAGATCCATCAGTCGTCTTACCTTAATTTGGTAAGCATAAACTATTCATATTTACGAAGGAAGGAATTCTTAAAGCATGTTTATGAATTATACGTAAACTGGAAGTTGTTTTAAAGAAGGTTTTACAGTCATTGGAGGGGAGAATGAGTTGTGAGTGGAATGGAAGTGACATCGGCGTCGTTTTGTTGGATGTTCCAGTCAAGGCAACTGACCTCACGGAAGCTGGACTGCTGAATGTTGAAGGGGAAATCTTGTCCTCACTTCGTCTTCATTTTGGTAATTTTAAGTCCTTTCTACGACCAGAAAAATTACAAGTAAAAAAAATTAAGCAAAAAATACGTTACACTAAATGATACATTTGAAAACACAGTAAGATATTCTTAGTCGTTTACTTCAATTTAATTCTGTTAGTTTTCATATTTTTATAAACCTCTGTCGCTCATAAGTCATGGAAATGACTACATGGAGGTTTTTATCCTCTCTTGCAAATTAAACTTGGGATGGGAAAATTATTCAGTTAGTAAAAAGTAATTTTCTTCAGTTTAGTCTATCCATAATCTTATGTTGTGGCATCTGTACCGTCTTTGACTACTGCAAACATTAGATATCAAAATTCTTACTCATATTACATTGTAAAGGTGACTAATTTGTATAACTTGTACAGGTGAGTTTGAGAAGCTGTTTGCCAAGCAACTCCTGCAGCCGTCAAGCAATCCGCAGAGGCTCTCTGTATTTCTAGGCGAAAAGGGTACGACGTTGTCACTAAAGACATACCCACGCCGATCTATTGTCTCCGTCACAATTGAATACGATCATTCTGAATTTGGTGGAAAGTCTGTTTTCTCCTATTCTGAACTGAGGGAGTTGGAATCGGACTTGGCTGGAACCTTTGACCTTCAAAAGAAGACGAAAGCTATCCCTGAAATAAAACGCGGGTTGGCCAAAGACATTTACTTTACAACATCCGATGATCGACTGGTGGAATATGACATCCAGGAAATGTTGTTGGATGAGAGGAGTCAGTTCCAACATGTGCAGATTGCCAAATCTCGGAACTACGGAAACATTCTTATCCTGGATGACCTCGTGAACTTGGCTGACAGTGACCTCATCTACACGGAAACGATTATGTGGCGTGGGAGTCTTGACTTCAAGGGGAAAGAGATTTTAATTCTTGGAGGAGGTGACGGTGCACTTTTGCATGAGCTTCGAAAGGAATCCGCGGCTTCTATTACGATGATTGAGATTGATGAGGTCGTGATGAAAGCTTGTGGACAATTTATGAGAAAATCCTGTGGGGACACGCTGGATTCTTATCAGAAAGAAAATTACGAGATTTTGATCGGAGATTGTGTAGAGTTTATGGATGCGTGTAAGAAGGACGGGAAAAGATTTGATGTCATCTTTGGAGATCTGACTGAAATCCCAATATCCGCCACTCCACAAGGAGAGATTTGGGATTTCTTGAAGAAGATTTTGAATCTGTCCTTCTCCATTTTGAAAGATGATGGCTGGTATTTGACCCACGGGAATGGGGCGTCAGTGCCAAAAGCCTTGGAAATGTATGAAAAAGACGTGCTCGGGAATTTGGAGACTGCAGTTACATTCTCCAAGACTCAGGCATTTGTTCCAAGCTTCATGGAGCAATGGATATTTTATCGGATTCAAAAATCATTCAATTAAACCATTTCACACATGCATTCCTAGATTTCTTATTCTGCCTTCCCTTTAATTACACTTTGATAGGCAAGAAGGCAGAATTGGGCAACATCTGAAAAAATTGGAAATTTCTCCCTTAAAACTAAACTGTCATTTCAATTGTAAAGGTTTGTGTTTTGTATTCGAAATTCTTTAAACATCCATTTAACATTGCAACAACTCCATAGATATTTTCAGTTCCAAATTATTCGAAGCTCAAAGCAATTCTTCACCTTGTAATTGCCCTCTGTATGTATATCAAATATTATAAAGAAGTTTCAGTAATTTTGATAACTTACAATTACCGTAGGCATACTTCTGTATGTTAATTACATAGGTATATTGAATTTACGTTTTAGTTTTAAATTTTGCAGAATATCTCATAAAACTGCATACAATTATAATAAACCTTTACGAAAACTCAATTCAATATTTTTCTATAAATGATAAGTTCGAATCTTTAAAACATTGAAAAGCTTGTTGATAAATAAATATTTAAAGGAAAGTAATAAAATTCTTTAAACTCTTCAGAAGGCATACAGATATTAAGAATGAGTTACTGCCTTTCCATTCAATCTTTAATTTGTAACATGTTTAATTAGTTGTCTAGTACTCGTGATTGTCCATGTCATGCTAGATGCAGTAGGATTTAAATTCATTAACTTATTGCAATTATCCACTTAAGTCTCTGCAATGTTTCTATTGTACATATAGTATGTTCCATGATTAGTAAACCAAGATCACCACATCTAAAACGGATGGACAAAATAATACAACTCCTCTCTTCAATCGGCAGATTCATATGCATACGACTTTTGGGATCTTACTTGCCCAGATGAAACTGTAGCCCCATTTCCTCATTGATAAGGAGGCTGGGTAATTTATTCCTTGATTTTAGATAAGTGCATATGCATGGAGGAGCCTCACGTGATGTTGATGTAACTTAGGAATATGTGGCCACCACCCTCCTCCATAGAACTTTCCCTACTGCACTATCCAGCTAACATGCGCTGATTCGGGTTCAGTTTAGTACATTCTGAACCCTGAACCAGACTACACATCTGTACAGTCGCAGCCATCATCAAAATCTTGGAAACTTTCTCTGGTAAGTATTTTATAAATATTTTACATCCGCAGTATAAAGCATATACATCAATAACTTATTACCCTAGTCTACATAGCTCTTAAATATAAGGCTAGTTCCACATTTTCATTGTGGCTGTGTTTTGGAAATTGCGACTTTCCGCAGATTACACTTTGTACTTGTATTATAGGGTATATGATAGTGTGGTGAAAAAATAGGACCTTGAGCTGTTATTGTTGACAATGATGTAAAAGCCGGATAGGATTGAAACAGTATTTTAGGAGGTTAGTTTTCCATCCCAGTTTAAATGAGGGAAAGCATGTCATGTGTGTTGAAAAATGGACAGGGTGACCCCAAGGGGAATCCCTTTAACCGATAAAGCCCATGTTCGAACAATTAGGGATGTATGCAAAATTAGATTATTCTCTTTCAACTGTGTGTATTATTGAGTAATAGGACTGAAGAGGCAAGGGTGCTCCTATGATGTATTATGAGCTAAGGAATCGGGCCAAAACCAGTTTGGAGAGACCATCCTACTTAGTCCATAACTAGTAGTCTCGGCAGATTTAGAGTATTCGGCAATGCAACCTTGAACTTCGTCTCCAGTTCAGCCGAGAGTTACACGAGATTGTCACATTCACTCATTCACACAATTGAAGAATGCATATTATGTATGTTATATCATGTTATCATGTACTTCAATATTAACTATACTTATGTCAACTGTGGCATGCTCACACTCCATCCAATATTTTCCTTTTTGCCCTTAAGCTATTTTTGGAATCCTCTTACTACTTATTTTCTCTTACCACATTTCTGCAGGCCAAGGGCAATTGCGACAGGAGTGTATGGAAAAACTCCAAACTCCAAATAGAATCCAAGAGCTATTTACATTTTTGGATCACATCAGAAAGGCAAATGGCTCTTTTGTGAGGGCAGCTAATTGTAATTTAATTTTAGTTGTGGAATAAGTTTGGTTTGGTGAATGCAAAGAACCTCTGGACTTAACATCTCAATACGAAGTAGGCAAAATGTAAAGTCCAACAACATTGAATATGGTTTGCATACTCCACGAGTCCACGTCTTCACTCGTTTTGTAATTGAAATTTGCATATTAAGCTTCATGTTCAGCTTATCTTCATTTTATTCTTTTATTTCAGAAAACTGAGGCAAGATGACAACCTACTTCAACTACCCATCTCCAGCGTTGCAGGAGGAGCTGAAGCGAATTGCAAATGCAATTGTCGCCCCAGGCAAAGGTATCCTTGCCGCTGATGAATCTGTTGGCACGATGGGAAAACGACTCGTCGACATTGGCGTGGAAAACACGGATGATAATCGACGGAAATATCGACAACTTCTGTTCACGACGGACAAGGAGATTGGAAACTACGTCTCAGGCGTGATTCTCTTCCACGAGACTTTGTACCAGAAGGCAGATGATGGAACACCATTCGTTAAGCTAATCCAGGATCTTGGAATCATTCCCGGGATTAAGGTTGACACCGGTACCGTCAACCTCATGGGCTCTGAGGAGGAAACCACTACTCAAGGGTTGGATGGTCTCAGTGAACGTTGTGCTCAGTACAAGAAGGACGGGTGCCATTTTGCCAAATGGAGAAGCGTTCTCAAAATTGGAAAGAATACTCCAAGCTATCAAGCTATGTTGGAAAATGCTAATGTCCTTGCCCGATATGCTTCCATCTGCCAACAAAATGGTCTCGTTCCAATTGTTGAACCCGAGGTCAGAAATCTTCGTAATTCCGTATTTTTGCACGTTTTAACTCTCAACTTGAAATACATAAATCGGTGGTTTGATAACTCTATAGGTTCTGCCTGACGGTGATCACGATTTGGAGAGGGCACAGAAGGTCACCGAAACGGTGCTGGCTTTTGTCTACAAGGCTCTTAACGATCATCATGTCTACCTTGAAGGAACTTTGTTGAAGCCCAACATGGTCACTCCTGGACAATCTTGTGCTAAGAAATACACTCCTGAAGATATTGGAAAGGCTACCGTCACCGCTCTGCAAAGAACTCTTCCTGCCGCTGTTCCAGGTAAGTCCCTGTGTGGCTAATTTCATTGACAAAAGATGACATCTGTTTTTATGTTGTACTCTTTGGAATGTTTCAGGAGTCACATTCTTATCTGGAGGTCAATCTGAGGAAGATGCGTCTGTCAATTTGAGTGCCGTCAATTCATACGCTGGAAAGAAACCATGGGCTCTTACATTCAGTTACGGGCGTGCTTTGCAGGTAAGGGATTATCAAGTTGGAGTTAGAATAATTAGGTGTAAAATCTGTAATGTGTTTTTGACGTGTAGGCATCAGTTTTGAGGGCTTGGTTAGGAAAGCCAGAAAATGTCAAGGCAGGACAAGATGAACTTCTGAGGCGAGCCAAGGTAAGAACTCTTGTTGATTAATCATGATTATCAGTTCATTGTTTTCAATATTTCAATTTCGACCCTAGCACCTAATTATAAAATGTAACATTGGTTTTAAGATTAAAGGAACGAATAGCTTAATTTTAACATATGCAAAAAGAGGATTTTCGAATCGTTTATGTGTACTAGAGGTATTTAATTTAGATCTGTCAAAGTTACAAATAACAACCTTCTGAAACATGTACATTGGCCATGTTAAACTACTGCCAAATGTTTGCAAACGTTATAAATCTTTTGGTTTTGTTTTTTTATTTGACCCTACGTGACCCATGATAGGCCAACAGTCAGGCCTCGACTGGAAATTACATCAAGGGTAGCATTTCCAGCTTGGCTGCTACTAAAAGCAATTTTGTGCAAGCTCACAGCTACTAAAATTGCTTCATCCAAAAAACAACTTCTTAATTCACAACATTGGTTTGTTTTGGGATTTAGTTTTTTCTTAAAAAACACTAAAAAAATTTAGCATGGAATTTTATTTTTGTACTAACTTATTAACAGCCCACCCCCATCAAATTTATTTGTAATTTCTCTGATTTTGTCCTCGCCAGTCACCTTTTTTTAATTATTGATTTTATGAGTTGAACTTTAAGTTCCTTTACGTACTGCTGCATGTGGGGGCATAATGCTGTACCGAACCTTTTCTAAATTAAATGTAATGGTATTTGATTTCAGGCTGATAGTGAAGCATCTCTTGGAAAGTACATCGCTGGAACGGTGGTTGGGGCTGCTGCCGCGAAGGACCTCTTCGTTAAAGATCATAAATACTAAATGCAAAATCAATAGAATGTAAATCTAATAGAGAATTATATATTACGTATCTAGTACAATGGGAAAAAATGTCACTAAAAGTTAATCGTCGCTAGTAAAGAAATTATGCTTTTGAAATAGTCACAACCGTCTTAAAATATTCTCTTCATTTGGTTCTGTATCTGGCGACTAGCATCAATTTCGACATATGATACACCATTTTCACCGACATTTAACGCTGAATCCGAATATGCAAACAAACTAGGTATGAAAAAACAGCTATGTTATTGATAAATTCCGAGACACGGGTAATTTTTTTTTATAAACTATGTTTTCCTGAGTGTAAACATGTTTAGCTTGAAAAATGAGAATTTTGGTAATCAATTTGGCCCACAGAGACGGTTTAAGTTACTTAAATGGTAAAATTTGCATTTTCATGATAGAAATTGATGTTTTTGTGAGAATGAAGCCTTTTAGCCTGAAGTCCTCTACATTTAAAGACTTTTAAATTTGATCTTAATTGAAACCTTTAAAATCTAAATTTATAAACCTAACCAAATCTAGGTGACAAAATTTAGGTCTAAGTGATCCAACCTTTACAAGCACCAAAGCAACACAGCAAGTACATAACCTTGAAAATTACGAAACAAGTTCAAAATTTTGAAAAAAGTTGAAAATTCTTGAAAAGTTCGTAAAAGTTCAAAATTCCGAA
>JAQFZA010000455.1:0-20239 GCA_034695115.1 Desoria olivacea | reverse complement strand
CGGTAGTGCAAGGAGAACAGGTGTTGATCTGTAAATTTGGCTTTCCCCACAGGACAGCGAATGCATGTCATTCCGGAGGATTTGATAATATTGACTAGATCATCTTCATCGTCATCATCAATGAAAATTGTTTCGATTTCTTGTTCCGGTACCACATGAGATGTCGACGTCGAGATTAATTGTTCCGTATTAACACTTTCTTCGGACTCTGAATCTGAGTCCATGTAGGGGAAGGTAGCAATCTGGTCACTGTCGCTTCTCCTGTCTTCATCATCATCGCTGCTCCCATCACTATCACTTTCTTCTGATGAATCTGCAATACAAACAAAAGTACAGAGTTAAAACATTTTGTAAATGTAGCCCATCCATACCGTCTCCAAAACCAAACTGCCTTATTTTAACATCTCCTTTTATCAACCTGTTGAAATGACCAACTACTCCGTACCTATAATATACATAATTAATGTGAAATAATAGAGTAAATTGAGCCATCAGTCTCTTTACACTCACTTGCAAAATCAACCAGACTACAGACTAGGAAATAAGAATGATTTTGACAGAGGTCAACTAGCAATTACTGATGTAAAAGGACTGAAATGGTCCATGACAAAAGTATTTAGATTAGAATAAAACCACAAACCGGAATGATCAACCGAATCGCCCCCCTCGTCTTCAGATCCTTCATCGTCCAGGTCCAACCCAGCAGGAGATTGTGGATTCTCAACAACCGAAGGCACCAGCCCAAATTCCCCTTCATCACCACCAGACAGCTTAGCTTCTTCTTCTGAAAGCTGTTGACCAAACCCAGTTTCCTCTGGAACTCTCTGGCCCTCTGAAACAACAGAGGTGATCATGATTTTGGACAAATCAAAGTCCAACAGATCCGAGAAATCTTGAAGACTGTTCCCCCCTTCCGTATATTCTTGATCCTTGAGTTCCAAATCAGATTGACCCTTCTCCATCTCAGTCTCAATATTATGAAAGTAATGGAAATATTATTAAAGTAATGGAAATAATTAAACTATTTTAAGTGAAATTAAGCTCAAATTCCATAATAATTCAAACAGTTGGGTCTCAAATCTCCCGCTTCATTTATCCTGTATGTCTATGTCACTCTGCTCTGGAACTGCAACCGACACAATCAATCCATATTAGTAAGACGATCGACAGACGATTTGTTCAACTATCAAATTAGAGGGGGAACTATTGCAGGGGGGGGGGGTTAATAATGCAATTCGGGGCTTATTTCGAATTTCGGTCTTTTTCACAATTTTATATTGTATATCCGAATTCAGTGTTAATTTTTTGTCAAAATGGTATATCATATGGCCAAATTGATTGTAGCCGATTTTTTTATAAATCCGATTTTTACCCGGTTTTTCGACTCTAGCTAAAAATTTGCAACAATATTGTGATTTTCAGTTTTACCATTAAATTACGATTCGATTGGTGTATCATACTCATTTTTTTCATTTTGGAGGTTTGGTACTTAAGTAGTACTGTATTCTAACAACCAGACCCCTCCCCCCCAGGTCCTAAGTTTGGGGTAGAATACGAGTTCTTCTAGAGACTTTGTTGTAGGAAAATTTAAAAAATTAAACATTTTGACCATTTTAGGCCACTTTAATCAGGTTTTAAAGTTGTACTGGTCAACCAAATTCTATTATCAATAAACTATTTTAAAGCTAATACTATCGGCTTTGCAACAATAACCTATTTGAAGCCTATAGTTATAAGAATAAAATGTTGAAAAGGCATCAAAACTTATGAATTTTGACATTTAAAAAAATATTCGATTTGTACCCAGTTTTTGGACTCTAGCTGAAAAGTTGTATGTGTTTGGCGCACTTTTCTTTTCGATTTTCGTATTCACCATTAAATTTTGATTCGATTGAGGTATCATACTCCTTTTTTTCATTTTGTAGGTTTTGCAATGAATTGTAGTACTGCATTCTAATAATAAACTATTAAAAGAGAATTGTGGTTCCGAAGAAAATCTTTTAGATTTGATGTTTGAATCGGACTTTTACTTTTTAAATGAGGTGGAGTCGAATTTCAATTCATTGCCGGAAATTCAGCTAAGGAATAAAAATTATTATTTTCCATAATGACTGCAAAATAAGGGGTTATTGTTATTAATTTAAAAGTCAAGTTAATTTAAAAGCATTCGGTGAGATTAGGGAATGTTAAGGGATCTTTGAAATCCCCTATGCTTAAAGACCTAATAGAACAGCTTAGAATTAGCATGGAATTATGTTCTGTAACTCTACTGCATGCATTTTAATTTAAAGACGGAACTGCAGACTAGACTGGGTGAAGTAGGGCTGAAATGTTTTAGTCAACCACGCAGTCTTTGAGTAGCCAAATAAACTGAGACGGCATGGGAAGTGAAGAGAAATCTCTTTGTTCAGCCGACAGAAACGTGGGAGACGAAGTTGAGTTTCCTCATGGAAAGACAGCGCTGGGGAAACAGCCGGGTGGTCTCTGCCAAGGCAGTCTGCAGGAATCTGGTATGTATAGAACCGTAGCTGGTGTACTCCATTAAACTCTAGTTTTTATTTTACTACATATTCAAACCAAATCCATAATATTAAATACAAGCATACAATTCTATTTATAATAGAATATCAATATAAGAGAAGATAAGAAACCATCTTAATCTTAACCTTTAAAAACCAAAGACAAATTTACGGTCTGAAAAAAAAAAGAAATATATTCTTGTAGGCTTCAAAGATAAAGTAGCAGCTATGTATAAATAGTTTAAACTAATTGATGACTTTGTAATCCTATTTTATGATATGCTTTTAAAGAACGAGTAGTTAGTGTCTAGTGCAGTTGATTTAACTGGTGTGAGTAGACTGTTTCAAATTACTTTTATCTTCCATATGGATGAAATGAATAAGGAATGAAAAGTTTTAAATCCGAACCAAAAGTACACAAGTATGCAGTAATGTGTCCCTATTGAAATTTACTGCATGCTAACACTTCTAAGTTAACCTACCTACATGCATAGTATTTCTTCGCAAGTATTTTCTGACTTCAACTATAGCATGTAAGTGGAATGTAGCTCTAGTTGAATAATACTGGGCTTTAAGCATATTTTCCGGAATCTAAAGGCATTTAAAACTCAATATCAAACAAGGTTTTTTAATCTCCAGGAAAACTGATTGGAAATCTTGTCATTTTATTAAATGTGATTGACCTTTTGCTTTTTTTGGGGCTGGAGCGTATGTGGCCTTGTTTCCAACCGTTGTGGAAGTTGTTGAATATTGAAATCAATGTGTTTATTCATATTTTATATTATGATGGTCAGTTAATATACTCGTAGCTATTGAACCTTGAACCTTGTTGGCGATGTTCCGCATATGGCTTGTGAATTAGTCGTATATATTATGCATGCTAAGAAACTCCTTGACAATGGACACACAAATGTAATTAAACAGGTGTGCTTCCAATTTTGATTTTAAGATGGTCAAGATCAGAAGAAGGAGGGGTGGGTCTGTACATCTGGTTTTGATCCTTTTAAGCCCTGTTTTTTTTTCACCCCATTCAAATTTCATACTTTTGCAAAATATTTTATTTAATCTACACCAGTTCCCATTTACTTCAATCTACCTACTTCCATTCCACTCCACAGTTGCCCAGCTTTTATTGAAAAGCAAAATCCCAAGTAAAGTTTCTAGCTTTTGGCACATCCAGCACAGCCAGAATGCTAGAAATACAAACTACAAGGATACCAATACTAAATGATTCTGTCATTGTTTAGATTATTTGAGGTTAACATGTAAATCCCATGTTTATACCCGAATGTAGTTTCAAAATCCTCTCTGACTTCGGATTTTAAAAGAACCTGCAAGAACCTATACATACAATGTACGGTTACAATATACAATATGATCTGTAGGCGGTTGTAGGTTCTATGGGGATCGGTGGATTTGTCCCAGAGTGTTCAAGCTTGATCAATTTAGAGGATGATTTATGGAAAAGAATTTTCAATATCGGATCTCTCAAAATATCATTAATCATTTAGTCCTGTGCTAGAACCACGAGTCCCACCACCACCGCCACCAATCCCACCTTTTCCCTAAAATACCCGTATCAGCAACATCCGGATATGAGGAGAGGATATTATGATTATCGCCCACTCTGAATTATCATCCCTCATGGCCCAACCAATATGCTAAATCTGACACAAGCCTCCTCCTCGGTAGTCTCACACTCTTACTTCCGTCCCTATCAAGACGTACTTTTATTACCCTTCAAAGGCACTTAGGCCAACCCTGTTACAGGACTACTTCACATTCCCTATGTTATTCCCTTCCTTCACAAGCTTTTAATTTAAATTCAAGCCATTCTCATATTTCTGGAAGGATGATGACATAACGTAAATAATTTGCCATTTTTCACTATTTTTTTTACAATTCTCTCTGTGTTTTTAACACCGTCGACGTTTTATCTGTCGATGACTCATCCGTTTGTCTAGCCGATGCTTTGCATGTCGAGGTTTAAATTGTAGATCTTCTAGTCGAATCAAATCATCGAGAGCAGATTATCATTTCAATTTGTATTGACAAGCCTACTATCCCTACTTATGGGACTAATTAACCAATGCACTTGAATACACAAGGCCCAAAACGGTATGGAAGTATTTCCTAACAGCCACCTCTGATTTCTCTCAGAAATATGTATACTGCCTAAACTAAAAAAAGTCCCGTAGCACTGAAAACAATCCAGAAGGACTCTGATCCAAAGTGTATCCATACTGCCGGATCTCCGTCTATAAGAAATTGGTAAGGATTAATCAGTTTATTCACTCCATTCCTTGGTGGTGGTGGTGTTGGGGGATCGGGTTCCTTGCATTTGCATTGAGTTACGCCTAAGAAGGATAAGACGGAGGTTATCTACAAGATCCGTCGGTAGACTCTCTTCAAGCAATTTCACGGGAAATGCAGGCAAGCTTCTGATTCCTTTGAGGATATAATACGGAGGATAAGCAGGCTTGTAGATAAGAGGATTCCCTCTCCACCTTCTCCCAGATATTAAAATACGTTATTAGGGATTGACGGATATTTTACGGGGATTTCCTTGAAGCCTTTATCGTCTCATTATTCCATCTTTATTACGAAATTGATTGAATCAAAATATCCGGAAACAAAAAAGGGATTGGGTTTCTATTACCTCTCAAATCCAGACCACAAATCCTTCTTCCTAAAAAAAGCAGATCTGCCGTGCATTTACCATCATGTACTAACTTTCTATTCTAAGCTTGGCTTCATGAATCAACAATTTGTAGGAGGGATCGAGATTAACAGCATACTCTTTCGTAACAAAAATTCAACTAACTCTTGGCTTAATCACATCTCATCTTATTTATCATATCATATGATCGAATCAGGAAAAGATGACTTCCGATGTCTGATCCTATTCAGTATCCAAAGTTATTTAAAAGTATGTGCATTTCTTCAAACCTATAACCCTTTAGGGACAGTGGAAGCGAACCCAATAAAGTAACTTGAAAGTGACCGGAAAAAAATATGCGGCCTTCCTGGCTTTTGACATTAAATAGATCTGCCATAATGACATGGACTGCAATAGTCGTAAGGAGGTTGACACTTTGACACGCTGTCTTGTGGGAAATTCGTTGAAAGTCAAAGGAGATGAATGATAGCTGATGTCTTGCACAGAAATAATTGGATATATCTCAGGTATGTTTTAGGAGTATTAAACATTTTAAAACAGTCCGGGACGAATATAGGGACCAGGCTAATTATATACTTAATTTGACTATAAGTAATATTATATGGGAACGACGATAATCATAGGTAATTGCTAAATAAAGCTGAAAATGTCTCGCAATGGCAGCGGAAAAAGACAGGGTGTATTTTATTATCACAAAAGTACAAGAAAACTTATCATTTAATGTTGACTGATCATATTATGATTTCAAGGTCAGGAGATTCCATCAAGTGTTGAAATAACAAGTCCCGACTTGAGGTCAATGTTATGGAGTTTGCTTGCTATGACATCTGGGGCGTAGCACTTCCTTAAGGCTCGATCGTATTATACGCACTTACCCATTGTAGACTTTTAAGATTAAGCCGAGTCAATGTTTTACGAAACCCATTCTCACTGTATGCTGATAACTTCCCAATTTTAAGACAGGCTTTCTTCGTAATTGTATGTAAAGTTTAAGCAATGCCCTTCAGGACTTTGATTTCTCGATTTACCATCACAGCAACGTCTTCAGGGGCATGGAATATGGATAAAATTGATAGATGTCTGGATTAAAGTACAAGTCACACTATTGACTCTGCCTTTCAAGCTGTCAGTGTCAACTTGATGGACAAAGGTGCTGCAAATGGAACGTGATATGTGTCCACTTATGGGGTCAGACGAAATAGAGAACTATTTGGCTTCCTAACATTTGGGGACACTATCCCGTTCGCTTCATGGACTTTTTTCTCAAAAGTAGACTCATATGGCCAAGCCAAGTATATACCAATTAGTTTTAAACTGTCGAGCTTCCCCTGCAACCTGACAAATAAAGCCGATTGCATAACCGTTTTAAAGGTACAGAAGCTTACACAAGCTAGCTCATATCTTACAAGAATCCAAAATGTCGTTGCAGTCACGTTGTTGACCCCCAAGGATTGAAGTCGCTGAACCACAATAGACTTGACGAAGTCTCGCAATGTTGAAATGAATTTTCTGATGGAAGGGCAACTAACTTGTTATATTCTTCCTCCCACAATTGCAAATACCTCGAGACCTTGCCTTGGCTCAATTTCTTGCCTCAAAGCCCTTCATATCCGGTAACCGATTTGAAGCATGTCTAGAAATTGTCAACCGACTTGGTGTCATATCCTCAAGACTTAATCTCTCAGGTGATCAGTATACCTTCCAACCCCTTATTTTCTAGAAGACTTGCTCTACGTCTTTCTTGGAATATTAAATTCTTCACCTCGACACTAGAAATTAAAAACCGTTAATATTAATGCATAGTGAGCTTTTCCCATTATGACATTGTAGGTCAAAACAATGTATACATACTAACGTTATTTCAATCAGGTCATCAAAAACCGTTTTGAATGGAATCGAAGCTGGTTTAAATGGAAATTTATAAATCATCCACTATGGGTAATTTCGATATCCCTACAAATAATACCTTATGGACTTGACTTGGTCTTCCAATAACCAAAAGGATGCTGCATTTAGAACACAGATCTCTTTTAAATTGTTGTTTGCATCCGGGACTGCAGTAGTCCGGAACACACTGACGTGTAACCTCCTGTCACTCCTTTCGAGGTCAGGTTGGTCAATCTTCTCGACAGCCACGATGTAGTTGGCCATTTTGCTACCACCCCCAGTGGCTATTTTGGATGACGTGGTGTTCAACCCCCAAAACCATCTTATCTTGGGTTCGTGGTAACATTTCAAAGGTATTTGGGAGGCTTGGGAAGATGATTAAATGCATAGAAACATGGCAGTACCCTACCGATTTTGCAGAAGGTATGAAAACGCTGTCTTTCCATCCTTTGTTGCTCTGTGCAAATGACCACTAACGGAAAAAGATGAACATAGATTGAGAAATGTCCATCATATCAGATATCGAGTGCGGAGGTAAATTTGAGCTGCTTCTAACAATTCTAGTGCAACTGTGCGACATTGTTAATACAAGTGAGAAATTTTTTGTGACCCATCCATCCATTCTGCACATTGTTGAAGCAACTTAACTTGTGTTGTTGTTTTTTTTTCCTTTCACTGAAGTCGTTTGTCATTTAAATTAAATTCCAGCAGGTAATTAAACAAACGAGGAATTTAGACTTGAGGAGAGGGGCTAGTCTTAAACATTGAACATTGAACATTAAATCGGGAAGGTAAACTGGAAAGTTGAACTTGCTTGGATGACGTCGTACTCCATACTCGGAAGCGGAGATTCCCAACCCCAACTGTTAACTTTTTGTAAAAACTTATAAACATTCCCAATTCACCTGCGGCTATTTGAGTTTAAAAAGCCTTCATGGCAACTTTGCTAAACTGACAATTGGGCTGGATTCTGGAATCACCTCTATACTATTATTGAAAAACATTCTGTATCAGAATTCAGAAGATGCGGCTCTACTCTAACTATTCGGAAGTTTGGAGTAATTCAGTCCACAGTCATATCACTTCTTTCAGTGGAAAGCCGTAATTAAATCCAAAATCGGTAAGGTTATTTCATTCTGTACACATAATCAAAATGTGCAACGTATGTACAAAGGTTGAAGGTAGTAAGCTTTGCATGTGTCATACATACGTTCCATAATTTAAACCTCTTTGTAGACTGGATAATAAAATGTACACGTTTTTTTAGGTGGGGTAGGCGAGCGGCCTGAGTGAGGTTTCATTGGCTCAAATAACAGCAACAGCAACGTTAGAAGGTCAAACTCAAGACCTGCAGATCCGGAAGAAGGGAATAGCAGCACTGCTGGCAACAGTAACACTGGTAACTCGACGTCCTCTTCGGGAGCATATAGATACAGCACGAGAGGTAGAAGCAACAACGATAGTAATTTAACTGAAGACATGGACTCCCCTGCCGATGATTCGGATATTTCAGATTCTGAGTCCCTACCTCTGGCAGAAGATCTGTTATCTGTCTTCCAAATCCTGATTCGAAAGTATGTTTCCAATCGATGCTGGAGTTAAGATGAAGTAGGCCATTGTCGTCGTGCTGATTGATATTGAATTTCTTTTCCTAGTGGCCAAATACAAATTATGAGCTCCGATGAGGATTCTGGAGACGAGAGTTATACTCCATCCAATTGGAAGCCACGATTCTCGGTCCCGAGGTCGGATTATGCGGTTGACACAAGTGTCCTAGAAGTGAGTTTAATATGTGTTTTATTATATGTGTACATTTACATTTTCAATTGGTATGCGTCATCCAGGGAGGATTTCTAATGTGTTTGCATTCTGAATTGTAGCAAAATGACCTGAAATTGACAATGCGGCATGATACAGCATTAAGCACGAGTAGGAAAATATCTTTACCTCATCTCCTTGCGTCCAGAGAGGTATTCTAAACTTTTAATTCATCATGCATTGTGCGACTCACACGAGTGCATTCAATTGATAATGAATACCTTTCAATTTGCTTAAGATGGGTAACATCTCATCAGTCACGGGATTCGACAAGCCTCATCGAAATCTGATAAGCGAAAAATTTCTCCCCAATACTGTCCGCTTTGTAGCAAACTATGGATATAAAGCCTTTTGCGGAACCTATTCGAGAAGCGGGGCGGGGACATCTTTTTGAGTGCATCGCAGGGTCAGTAGACCATCATTTCACATGTACGAAATAGGTTGTTCATCCGACATCTTTTTTTCAGGTCGTGCAATTCGCATTTATGACACAACGAATGGTGAATTCCGAAAATTAAAAAAGATAATGGCCAGAGATGTTGGTTGGAGTGTTTTAGATGCAGCGTTTAGTCCGGATGATGCGTCCGTCGCTTATTCTAGTTGGGCAGGGTGCAGTAAGTTCTTAGTAATTTGATTTTCGGAAACTCAATCAATCTAATGATTGGCGTAATTCGTAACATTCTTGCAACAACCTTTTCTCTTTCGCAATTTAGTTCATTTGTGCAAAATTTACGAAGAAGTGGAAAAGCTTGAATCTCTTTGCCTCTACCCGGACAACCGACGGTGTTGTATTTTCAGCCTTGCATTTTCAGAAGATGGAAGTGAAATTTTGGGTGGAGCAAATGATAGTTTTTTGTATATTTACAATCTTCAAACAAATACTCGAGTCTTAAAGGTAGAACTTCAACTTATTCATATCTAAAGGTATCATGCATCTGTATGTATGAGTTTTATTGATTTGTATGTTTGATTTACTAGCTGGAGGCTCATGAAGAGGACGTAAATAGTGTGACATTTGCTGACCACTCCACTCATATTCTTGTTAGTGCTGGTGATGACGGTTTGTGCAAGGTACATTCAAACTACGGACTGCCTTTATTTGCTTGTACATACTATTCACAATTACGTAATGGATGAATTCGTTTGACAGGTTTGGGACCGTCGAACATTGCGAGAAAGCGATCCTAAACCTGTTGGCACGTTAGCGGGTCATATTGATGATATCACATTTATTGACGCAAAAGGTGATGGTCGGTATTTAATAACCAACTCGAAAGATCAGTCCATAAAGTTATGGGACATGCGAGTATTTTCGTCCGAAGATGCTATCCGCAGCACTAAGAGAGTGGTAGCAAATCAGAACTGGGATTACCGGTGGCAGCGAGTACCTAAAAACCGTATGGCTTCATATTCAATGAAATAAAATAAGTACAGAATTTTTAATTGAGTTGATTTTTTGTGTAGTTTGCGTGTCAAGAGAAACGTCGGAGGGTGATGTATCTGTGATGACATACCAAGGTCATAGCGTGCTCAACACTTTAATCAGATGCCGATTTTCTCCTAGCTATTCCACCGGGCAGCGTTACATTTATTCTGGTTGTGCTGCTGGCCGAGTTGTTATTTATGATGTGTTGACGGGGAAAATTGAAAAGATTTTAAATGGTCACCGAGATATCGTTCGAGATGTTTCCTGGCATCCTTACAGTCCAGAGATAGTGAGTACTTCGGTAAGTTGAATTACATTAAATATTAAGAGCTCATGGTCCAAGATCTTCATTTATTAACTGATCTGGAATGTTCAGTGGGACAACTCCGTGGGACTGTGGACTTACGAAGGAAATCACGCTTTGGAGTCAGACGAAGAAGGTATATCAGAAATTGAAGCTTCCGATGATCAGACTCACGAGCAAACGGGTCTTCGAAGAAGCACTCGCCTTGCTGAGAAACGGTTGAGGGTCGACCACAGACATTCTAATTGAACTGTTATTAGGATTGTATACATATAAATTAGTTTATACATGCATGTGCGGTTTGTCATTTGACCATGAATATTATAGTAATAATAATCTATCAGTCTATCATTCCCGTGTGTGAATGGCTTTTAAAAATGTTGCGTACGATTAGATCAGAACAGTTCATCTATAGGGCCTCCTAACCTTGCTGCAATGCAAATGTCAAATACAATACTACGAGTCAAATGCCAAATACGAACGCGCTTGATTTTTAACATCACTACAAATTAAGGATAAGATAAGCTGCAAAATTTCGTTTCCTACTAATGTAGGAACTACTGTACTGTGAAATGTCATTATGTTTTCGACAATAAAGCCATTATTATTATTATTATGGGGAAGTCAAAGTGATGAGTGATGACCAGTATTAACCAGTGGCGTAAATAAGTACTGTCTAGTGTAACTATCCACTACAGAATGTCTCCAGGCCACGAGTAAACCAAAGTTTTGTACATTGTAGAAAGAAACAAGATTCTAGCTATGAATCAAGATTCAGTTGACACAAAGCTAGAACGTTCTTAGCTCTGTGTCGGATCTAGTTCTGAATCACGACATATACACCTAAACTCCTTTACAAGCACATTTGAATTTGAATCTGTCAGTCGACGGTCATCGGGAATTTATGTAAAAGTTTTAAGTTAAAAGTCATCGACAAGGAATATCATATGCAACCTAAATCCAAACTCATCGATAGGGCATTTCATACGAAGGGGTTGGAAACTAAAATTCATATGTAGCCTTGAAGTCACATTGAAACTCATCGACAAGGTGTATTCATACCTATCTACGTATTTTGCTGAAACTCGTCGACAAGTCAAAGTAGGTAGGTACCTGTGTAATTGAAACTCATCGAAATTGTAAAATAAAAGTGATCAGAAGAAAAGCTAAAAAGTGGTTACCTTGACAGCGATTGTGTGGAGGGAAAAGTGAAAAGAGTGAAAAGGAAAACGAAGGCTTCAGTTGAAATTAATTTCGGTCGAAGACAGACGTGTCCGCTCCGCTCTCCTCCTCTTATCTTCCTCATCTTTTCTTCTCCAACTTCTTGACGACTTTCCTCCGCAGAGTGAGAGAACCTTCTAAATCAGGTACTTCATACTTCCTTACTGTCATTTCCTCTTGTGTATTGTGGTGGTGGTGGTTCTGAAATCCCCATTGCATTGCATTTTTCACGATTTTCTGTGATTTTCCGTTTTCTTCCCTTGACCAATGACATGATTTTCACTTGGTTTTCAGTCCGCTTTTTCATTTTCTCTGGAAAATTTTCATGAATTTCAAGATTTTCTCTAGGTATTTACTTTTTATTAGATAGTTATTGTGGTTTTCACTTGATTCTCCGACCCGCTTTCCGATGTTGACTGCAGTTTTCACGATTTTTGTGTTTTCCCCAAGTTTGAAGTTGTTTTCTTTTCCCTTGACCTTTGCTGTGATTTTCACTTTAGTTTTCCGTCCGTTTTCTTTTCCTTTGACCTTTGTTGTGATTTTCACTTTGGTTTTCCGTCCGTTTTCTCTTCCCTTGACCTTTGTTTTGATTTTCACTTTGGTTTTCCGTCCGTTTTCTTTTCCCTTGACCTTTGCTGTGATTTTCACTTTGGTTTTCCGATATTGACATATTGTCTACGCTTTTCGCTGATTTACCATTAATTTTTCCAGGTTCCCTTTTCTACCCACTTACTAACAACTCTCATTCTGTTCTTTCCAGGTCACTAGTCCAACGTCAAGCTTCCATTCCGAAAAAAGATGGGTTGTCTGTGCAGCAAGAAGGACATGGCCGAGGATGCTCCCGCATGCGATGGAACGAACCCTGCCGGCTGCTCTACTGAAGGCCCGAAGGATAAAGACCCTGCTTGTAAGGACGGTGCTGCATGTAAGGATGGCCCTGCTTGTAAGGACGGTGCTGCATGCGAGGACGGCCCTGGATGTAAAGACGGAACTTGTGACGATCCTCCAGCAACTCCAGCGATGTAGGCCACTACGACACGGATCATCCTCAAGGATTTCCACAGATGAAGACCCAGCCATCCCTATTTCGATGAATTTCACACCTCCAAATCCTTGTAACAAGTAATATTATATGGCAACGAAGATAATGTAAAATAAAACTGAAAATGTCCCATAATGTTGACTGATCATATTATCATTTCAAAGGTCAGGAGATCCCATCAATTGTTGAGTACCTAACTTAAGTAGTGGCATTGTGTAATAAGTGTTTTTTCATTGATTCTACCACATGGTGGTATAGGTAGAATGCATTTAAGTATAAGACTCATCCATTCTGCATAATAGTACATAGGACTAGGACACATAATTTCCAATGCCAATAGCCTTTCCCACCTTCTTCAGAATGGTCCACGTTCGTTGTAGGAAGGACAGTCCTGAAAGTAGTGGCTAAATTACGACAAACCTCCTCATCCCCTTGTACATCTCAAACTTTAGTTAAACTGGGAAGTTTAATCCTGAGCGAACTGTAGGAAAAAGTTTATTCTGCGTGTAAGTATCTCCTCATAGTGCAGTCCAAGGCTGGAATAAGAATGAAACTGCATTGGGATTCTGGATTCCTACGGGTAGTTTGTGCAGGTGGATTACAGACAGCTTGACCAAGGCTGACCGAAATTGAATTCAGTGGGGGAGACACGATGTATACTAACTGAGAGTGGACACATAACATCCAGTTGAAAACGTATAGGCTTGCAGAACGGGTGGAGTCAGTCAGTTTATTTGTTGCAGCCGAAATGGGTGATATCCGTTGAGTTGGAGACTGTTGAGATGATCCTAATGCCTCCTTGGAGGGACCTTTTCATAAAATTTTATTCCTTCCCATTTCTCCCGTAATATAAAAAGGCTAAAAGGGCAAATGCTGAATCAGTCAACTTCCAAGCATTCGGCCCAAACAACCTTCCTCCAGCCGAACTTTCCTCTTTTACGACGAGGAGGACGTCGACGATGGACGAGAGGAGAGATGACGATTCCTTTCATTCCTCAAATAATAAAAGAAATGGAATTCTTAAGGAAATTCAAATGA
Source organism: Desoria olivacea (assembly GCA_034695115.1). NCBI lineage: Eukaryota > Metazoa > Arthropoda > Collembola > Entomobryomorpha > Isotomidae > Desoria > Desoria olivacea. Next base: position 6,304 of record JAQFZA010000455.1, on the reverse strand, counting down.
ATTATTCCCTTCGCAGAAGGAGGAAGGAGGAAGCTTGGGTTTTGTCTGTATTATCCGTGGGGGATTGGATGTGGGTGGAGGAGGATGAATATTTGTCTTATTTAGCCTCATCAGTTTAAAGTGGGTGACTTCCTTGGCTAGTGTCTGTCTCCTTAATTTTTAATTCCACATTTTAGTATATTAGAGTCTGTCATTTTTCACAACATTTCTGTCACCTCTGGATCCGAAATCCTTCCGGTTTAAATATCTCTCGTGTATTATCAACATTCTGAATACAGTTTCCTTGCGGATTTGAATGAGAAATAAGAATGGGTTACAGGAGCATGGTTAATTTTAGTTTACGCTCCTACTATCTCAAAAAAGTCAACCGACATCAATTTGGACATGTGATACAGCATTTTGAGTGAAATTTAACACTGAACCCGAATATGCAATAAAGATTCGGGTGACAAAGACCAGTTTTTGAGACAAACACGAAAAACCGGGTAACAATCAGATTTATATATAACTAAGTCAACTACCATCAATGTAGATATATAATACACTAATTTGACAGAAATTTAATGCTAAATCCGTAAATGCGGTACAAAAGCAGGTTGCAAAGACCGGATATGTAGATAAGTCCTGAGTCTCCCGAGAACCGGATAAAGCTCGTATTTTTACATTTTTAACACGAAGTGAGGTTTGTGAACTAAGATACGGATTTTGAAAACAAGATGAGAAATTGCAAACATTTTCAGAGGAGGAGATCCAAATTTTAAAAACCAATTTAAAAAATCTCGATTGAAAAATATAGTTAACATTTCCAAAAAACTAACAATTTCAGAAAATCGCATTTCTAAGAAACTATTAAATGGATTTTTTTCAAACTGGTGTCGACAGTTTTAAAGCTGAATTGTCATTCATTCAATCAATATCTTGGAGTTGTGGATAGAGGTTGAACGGTGATTTTAAAATTGAGCTTTAAACAGGATGAAGTTTTAACTTTTTGTTCCGCCCCATAAATAAATTTATCAAGTTTTGAGTTGCCCTTGAGCGACCGACTGCAAAATTCCCCCTTTTTCCAGCAGAAAGATCATCCGTCAATTTCCGGAATTCCTGAATAAAATTTCATTTATATGTGCATTCTGGGTCACAAAAACATTGGCGCTCTTTGCGAATACAAACTTTCAACGAAAACGTTATAGGACATTTTCTTATTTTTGAAATAGAGATGTAGAATCGTATATTAACTCATACGATCGGATCAGTATCTAAGAAGCTGCAATCATTAGTATTTAGTATACACTACTACTATCCCAAAAAAGTCGACCAGCATCAATTTTGACATGATACACCGTTTTGACCAAAATTCGATGCTAGATCCGAATATGCAATAAAAAATTGGGTGACAAAGACCAGATTTTGAGATAAACCCTGTAAACCGGGGAAAAATCGGATTTATAAAAATTCAACTACCATCAATTTTGATATATGATCCACCACTTTGACCGAAACTTAACGTTGAACCAGAATACACCAACAATCTATACTGGAAATGACCCAGTTTTTGAGATCCCGAAAACCGGGGAAAGATCGGGTTTATAAAAAAGTTTATGGTATTATGGCTTGTTACTCCTACTAGGATCCACTGCCTACAACTAACCATCTAAAGGTTAAACGACTTATGTCTAAATCCTGAATCAAATCTTCATATAATTGTATATACTAACTTTACCTAAGACTTTTCGTCAAAATGATACCGTTGACTTTAAAACTATTTGTAAAATTGAGCTACAATTTGAAGGAACAATAAAACGGAATGGTTAAAAAACAAAACAATTCCTGTATATGCAATATTTATGCAATTTCTTAGCAATTTTAAAGTAGTTAGAGCTATATAATAGTAATTAGGATATTGTAACACACTACAGGTAATTAATTTAATATTTATCGTCGCGAAACAATCATTGATTCTTCATTTAGATTTTTGATGAAAATAATGTGAAACTTAATGATGTTAAGTTTTACATTTTATACATTGAAAACCGATACATGTTCATGAAATTATTATTAGGTATATTCATGGACTTAAATTAATCAACTGAGATAGAGATATTTGACAAAACCATAACTCACCTATTAACTAAAATACCGAACTCGTAAAAAATACCAATTTTTGAACTAACTTTCCAATGGACTGGAATTCAATGGGATTGATCCCAACCAACAATTTAACTCCATTTAAGTCTACACTACACGTATTTCATTCCATACAAAACCCTGATACATTCTAGATTACTATTTTCTCTCAACAATTCCAAAAAACGGCCATGCGGTCTAAAGGTCAAAGAACGGAGTTTTTTACGATCAAAACCCAGAAATAAGAAAATAAGGAAGGAAGGATCATAATATAAGCAAAGCAGAATGAAATGGGAGCTTCGGCCTTTGAAAACCCCTTCTTATTGTATATGGATAAAAAACGGGATAAATTAAGTCTAATTTCAATACAAATGATAAATTAAGAGGCGTACAGAGTTACAGCAAAAGGTTTAAATTTCCAGTCCCCTGTCTCCGGCTTGTCTTCCTCTGGAGGCGGCTATTATTCGGAGGACATGAGGACACACGGGAGAGTGACAAAGGGGGACATGAATCCGACTCCGACTTCTACAAAGTATAGGAAAGGAGAAGTTTATCCGGTTTTTTACGGACGGAGCGGACTACCCGGGTAGTTGTAAAGTATCTGATAATGCAAATAAAGCCTGAGGAATTTTTCCGCTTAAGCTACTCCCTCCCTGAAAAACATTTAAGGAAGTCATGAAGAAGACATGACAATGACTGACTGACAACTTAACCCTTCACTCCCTTCGCACTGAATTAAAGGCACGGGAAGACACGAAATACGGTGGCATTCTTTAGGTCGACATCTTTATATCCATCCACCACCCACTTCGTCTCCCTTCCGGGCTGTTCATAAGCTTCAGCTGGAACAGGGTTTCGTTAAAGCCGTGGCGGAGCTGGTTTGGCAAGTTCAAAGCACCGGCTTTAACCGGTTTTTAGTGGTTCAAACCATTTAAAGACATAAAAGCTGTTAAAACCGGTGGTTAAAACAAGAAAAGGCCAGGTGGTTAAAACCGGTGGTTAAAACAAGAAAAGGCCAGGTGGTTAAAACCGGAGCTGGATATGGTCAATTCATCTTTTCCTGAATATTGGGTTTTTTTACAACTATTTTAGTGGGGATTCAGGAAATAATTACAAAAATAAGGAACAAATATTAATTCCGTGAAAGTTTTTAGGTAAAAAGCATATTTTTCCGTGTTTTCAGTTACATATGTTGCTACTGGAATCAAGATGGGAATTATGACGGTTCCTCTAAAGTATAAAGTACTCGGAATGGAAGGAAGTTGTCAGTGTCATTAATTCGTGGTTTATGGATGGGCCGGAAACTTAAACTTCATCTCCAAGAAGATTTTTAATCCAACATGATCTTAAAAGAGGATAGGATCAGAGGGTATAGGACATCCTAATTTAAGCTTTCCTCCTCCTCCAGTACAAGAAACAAACTTCCTTTTATATATGGATGTTGACAAGCTGAAGGAGATGGTCTCGAATTTTAATTAAATGCACTAAACTTGTTTAAGAAGTAACTTGTTTTTATACAAGCGGGCTGAAGGGCCGGGTTCATGGATGGTGGAATTATCCCTTTGCATTAGTGGAGTCTTAATGCAAGGATTAGATGCATTGCAATGCAGATACTTAGCTATGCGATAGAGGTCTGTCAAAAAATACTGTTTAAAATAGCGGATGTTAAACTTACTGGTTAAGGCTGGTGTTATTTAGTGGCTGGGATATGTACATTGTCATCTTGGTTACTTTGAAATATGATTACCTAAATGCTCTATTATTTTTATGAAGGAATTTGAGTACAGAAATTCATGTTTATGTGAGAAATAAATTACATTTTTTGTATATAATTCGAATACTTATTGGATGAAGTTTGGTCGTCATTAAGTGACTTCATTGTTATTGTAAATTTTTCAAAGAGCCTTAAAAAATATTTAATTTTAATACATTTTTTTCCGGCTCATGTCCTTATTTTAAAAAGTAAAGTTTTTGTGCAGAAACTATATATATTTAATTGGGATAAATACGAGCCGAAAAATGGGATTACCCGGCCTATTTATGTTGTCAGTTGTAGATTTTGTATGCAAAAAAAGTTCATAAACCTACCCGACTATGAAACATTTAACCGAAGGATTTAGAAATGGTTGGGATTGCATAGAAAGGAGTTCCTGGTTGCATTTGTTTCTATTTCCAGGATTTAGAATCCATCATTCTTGTAAGACATCCAGACGTCATAAGTAAATCTATGAGGGAAATCCATGGGATATTTTTATATTTCTGCCTCCAGATGGTTTAGGATGTGGGATTTGGACTCAGATTTTATTTATGCGTTTGTCACCCTTAATTTAATGTCATATGCAAAGCTTGGATGGAAGCGGGTTTCATCCTCATTCTTCCAGGATTAGGATTTGACTTGCACAAAATTGGATTGCGAAATCCACTCGCTCCCATATCCCTTAAATAAGACAGGTTTCTTCGCCTCTTATACTCATGATTCATGTCATCAACATCTTAGCATCAACACTGGTCGATGGGACAGCCACACGGAACCACACCGACATAAATATATGTAAAGGCATTACAAGTTACAACCACGTACTTTTTGCAAGCAAAAAGTAACAGCGTTTTCTGGTCATTTTAAAAAAGTCCATGGGATCCTGGGCGCGGAGACGTTGAAAAGTTATCCATTCGGACTTCAACATGGATCATGCCCACTTGTACATATTTCCCCCGTTCCGTGTAGGGAGAATGACATGACCTGGAAATATGTTTGAATGTGTGTGAGAGATGAAAGAGTTATGAAAAGTCGGAGGGGCTGAAAAGAGACTTCGGGTGCTGAGACACGTTCGTCCTCCGGCTTCCGTGGATAAGGCCAATACATTTTGAGTTGACTGATTGAGAAATAGATTTCCTTTCCCGAAATGTTTGTCCAAAGGCGTGTCTTGTCATCCAAAACAAATCTTATGGGAATCCCACATCACATCAATCCATGTGCGCTACTAACTACTACCCTATATCCATAATCCTATAGATAACTTCATATCCGCATATCTCAATCTCCAATTCGCTACCCACAACACATTCCATAACTGCCATCCATCCATAAACTGTGGGGTCAAAAAACACATACATCGTCCGATTCGTCCTCTGCTCTCCTAGGGCACTTTAATCTCCTTAGCTATGAGGTATTCTTTTTATCTGAACTGATGAGACTCTCTATGCAACGGCACCGACCTCCGACAAAGCCTTCGACCTCCAGCCAGTTCTATAATCTGCCCACCCTCCAACCTCCGGCTATCTTAAAAAAGTGGACCAATCAAATTGAATGCCTTCTAGAGGTCAGAGGATTTGGTGACAACTCTTGAGATCCGCACAAATTTGGTCAAGCTGCTTCTATGAAGAGATATACCAGATAGAAGCTTCACCATCGCCGTTTATAGACTGTTCCTTACTAAAAAAAATTATAATTGAATTAAAAACAACTGTTCCGGCAAAGTTGTAAACATCAAATTATCCTAATTTTGGAGAAACATAAGACCCTCGAAATGTATTCGATGATAAGATATTGGGTTTGCAGGGGTGGGGACTTGTCCTTGGCGTTGTTGATGCTGATAGAGAATCCCATCTGTGAGCCTGTCATGTTGAGCTACGTGAGAAGAACATGGAGAAGAAATGATTGAACTTTTCCATACAGGCGTTTCCAAGATATTATTATGGATTACATATATATCTCCCTTATGGAAGTTTGTCTCAAATTTGAGGATGTACACGCGGATAGAATGATTGGGAAATGGGTGAATCCTCAAGGTACCATCGAAGCCTGGAACCAAATCTCAAGATTCCAATCAATCCACCTCCACTACAAAATAATTCATAAACATTTCTGTAAATATAAATGTATAATTTTGTATTTAAAGCTTTTTATCGCAAACAATGCAAAATGCCATTTCTATCTTCGGACAGTGAAGATGATGTGGAAAATGAAATGTATTCTATTTATTTAATGTTTTTCTACTGTCTAATTCTTCAGCAAACTTATTTATTTTTCAATGGGGGGATTCATAGCGACGTTCGCATGTTTGCATCGCAACACATTTTTTTAAATTTGCAAATTTTGCGCAGCAAACGACATGAACTCACTTGGCAAACATTTTAGGAGCAGTTTGGCAAATTAAAATTGATTGATTGATCTCCCATGGTT
>JAQFZA010000454.1:0-20245 GCA_034695115.1 Desoria olivacea | reverse complement strand
TGCAATAGCTAAGCCCTATATAGAATTGGGTTTTTGCAATAGCTAAGCCCTATGTTAAATTGAGTTCTTGAGACAGCAGACAGTCTTCAATAATGTTAAGGAGTTAGTAACCACGGGATACTGATGATCTGAACAAAGGTCTTAAACCCCCCCTTAAATTGCGGTTATTATGGTGTACCCTATGCCCAAATTGATTACAATAGACTTTTTTCATAAATCCGATTTTGATTCGGTTTTTGCCCTCCAGCTGAAAAGTTTTACGTGTATGTGGCAATTTTTTTTCATTTTCGGATTTAGCATTAAATTACGGTTCTATTGGTGTATCATACTCATTTTTTTCATTTTGGAGGGTTTGGACTTAATTGTAATACTCTATTCTAACAAACATTTATAATCCATGTATCTCTATAATGTACTTCTCGTATGCACATTAGTAATAAAGATTTGTAATACTTCATAAACAAATCTATTTGTTTAGCTTGTAATGTTTGCTGCTAATAAACGTTCAACATTAGCTCATGTCATACACAATTTTACTATTTATGTAATGTCACCTCGGAATAAATAATTTGATTCTGCTGTCATAACAAATGACGAATGAACGGAATGAGAATGCACGGATATTTCCATGTAAGTACTTTCAATACCTAATAATCCGCCGTTACTCCGTTACATTTTTTTTTACTATAAACTAAGTCTAATCCAAAACATTTAATAAAATATGCTTATTAGAAATGAGGCATATTTATTAAGTAATCGTAAAAGTAGATATTTTATTACATTCGTGAATCATTGTTAATTAAAATTCCTCCCATGGAAAGGCTTGATTTTTATTGTACTGAATTATGAATTAATAATCGTGACAAATTTGAAGCGGAATTTCAGTTTATGACATGAAATGATCTAATGAGTACGAATTATCAGCAGCATTACAATAAACTTTTACATTTGACTTTTATGTCATAACCGTAAAAGTACGTTGAGTTAAGTTTTATCGATGTATCTAATTTGTGACCTTTCTTTGGAACACTATACAAGTTTACACTGAAATTTCTTATCATAGCTATACTTACATTCAGTGAATTAGCCAAGGGTTGCACGTTGAACATCGAGATTTCGTACTAGTCTGTATCTTTATTTTGGAAACCCATGAGAAATTATATGTTCTCAACTTTCACGTCACCCGCTTATACGCTATAAGATATACGATAAGATAGTACAATTAGTATAAGCCCTTTAAGATTTCTTGGTAACCACATTTTAAATTCCAGACGGCATCAGAAATAATTTCAATGAATTAAAAATTACGAACTCCTTCGGGTTCACCCAGGATTTCATTTTAAAGCAGGATGCGTGCTTTTGAACGTTTGACAGTTGCTTTATTTTGCCGTCACCAGTTATCACAATATTTCAATCTACATTTACTTCCTTGGACTTACAATTAGTTGTAGATAATCTTGAAGATTAATATTTGTCTTGCATTCTTTCAGAGTAATTTGTAGTGTAATCCAGCCTTCTCAACAACGTAATGTAAGAGTGGAAAATTATATCATACAAGCCGTAAAAAATAGGGATACACTTTTATAGACTAATCCAATTAAGACACATCGCTACTTGTCTACCGGAACATAAAACATATTATGAATACTGAGAGTTCGTGTGCTGGCTCCTAATTTTAAATTGTATAATCGTATACTACATGGGAAATGTCAAACATATTCATTGCCCTGTTTATTAACATATCGACACGTAGTGATGGGCAAATGAGTTTGGAACTTGTAACTTTTGGTTGGCAATGCTAAATGACATAGGGTATGTAATCTAGATCCAATTAGAGCAGAATCCATAGTTCAGGAAATACAAGTCATGTCTGGTCCGGTCTTCCAGCTTTGTCTGGTTATGACTGCGAAGTTATTGGTGAATGATGAACTTATGGACAATTCGAAACCATACATTATCCGAACACGCCGGGTTGATGAATATTGAACGAAATCCGGTTAGAAAAAATACTTCAATCCATAAGAAGCCCCTGCGGAACATATAAAAAGTGACACTCCTCATACCGTATAAATATCATGATTACGATCTCACCTGCTGTCGCCGCGTACCCAAAATTCCAGAAGGGTAAAACTGACTCTTTAAACTATATCAGTCTGGTAGTAATTATGACAAAGGTTTTTCAGAGACCGTACAAGGATCCTTGTTTTAGTGTATGATTGTCTTATCCATGAATCACGAAAAGGTCTGACTCTCCAAACTCGGAAGGCAAGCAGGAGCTACAGATAGTGATAGTAGGATGGCTGATGACCCTGTAACAACAATCAGACGGTACTTGTATTAGTTTTGTGCCTAACGTACCAAGCTATACATCACGCATTCGTGTATTTCAATTTCTTTTATATGCCTAATTTAATAAAGATTCAAATTTTATTCTGTACATTTTGACGTTGCGACGATGGGATGTCAAATGGTTTCTAATTGGGAACTTCATTCCGGTTGTTGATGTTTAATGAGTCAAGTCCAGACAGAGAAGCCCACCAATTGACGTACTCGTTGTGCCAAAATAGCCGCTGTCACACGCACAAGAGTGTTAATTTCTATTCTTGAGCAGTGTCCAGCAGCTTTTATGGACAACATTAAATGGGCCATGTTCGGACGGACGCCGTTTGTCCCCTGATGATGTCCTTCTTTCATCATTCTCAATACTTGATCCAAGGAGCACATCTTAGTAGAGCTGTTTCGGATGGTAATGATGTCTGTTTGAGCATCAGCGACCTAAGTAAAAAACAATGTACGCGGTCAATATATATTTATTATAGTTTATAAATCTAGCAAATAACGATATTTGAAACCTATTAGCTTTTGTTTCAATGTCCAATTTCACATGTAGAGTTTTTACATAAGAAATTGGCGTTTGAGATTTAACTGAATTTTAGTACACAATTTGAGCAAATTTATGATATTCTGGAATCCATTTCATTAAGAGTGAACCGTTTAACACATTCATATCATTAATTCTACTTTCTACGGTTTCGAAGGAATTCATCTCCATTTCAACAACTTTATTCCAAGCTTATCATTTAGTTTCAATCAATGAAAACCTTACTTAATCGCTCATACCTCTTCGTTATTGATTGAGTGCTAATTGTTTACTTAATTTACTACATGGGTATGGGTAACCAAGACTCGGGCGTCACAAACAACTGAAAATTTAGATCTGAGATAAGAAAAAAATCGCGACAGGTAGTTCAAATTGTTCAAAGATATTTAATAAGAGATATTCGATTTCATGACTTATAACAGTTATTTATCATCTCCCCAGCCCCTAATCCCATTGTAGAATATAGGCGTTGCAATCCATTGAACAAATAAATAAGTGAGTGTCTTTCCGAAGAAAACCACTAAATTACTTTGATCCTAAACTTCTTTCTAATTGTGTTTGTCGTCAAGGTGGTTGATCACCTCTTTGATGGAGCTAGGAAAAATCACAAGCTCCAAAACAGAAAATTCCAGACGATAATTTTTAATGGAGGAATTAAGCAGCCTCTAAGTAAAGAAATATTTCAGAAATGGCAGTTTTATAAGCTAATTTTGTATAGCAAAATAAGGATAGAGCTGTTTGAATACATTGGGATAATTATTATTTATCCTAGAATCTCCACCAAAAGTACTCCCAACCTTGACGAAAAGTTCACAATCCACACCTGCATCGGATTTCTTCCTTTTGTGCCCATATAAATGTACAAAGACGGTAGCCGCCGTCCTATAAATTGAATAGTCAGTCGGTTGAGTTCAATTATAAAACTGGACAAGAGTGTCAGTCAGCCCCATTCGTACAAGTAGCGTTTATAACCCCTGACTTCACAATTGTAAACTGTTACACCACCAATGCTAAATTCGCTACTATTCCTCCATAATAGGAGTACATGAGTCTTAATTGCATAACACTACAATATAAATAGTCCTTCTGTATTTTGTGTAGCCTGGTTTTACAAAAATAATAAAATTCCTCCTCAGATACCTGAAAAAATAATTCAGCGTGGTAGTGAAAGTTGCATTTTCCCTGCTTTCTCCCTCTTTTCAATCTTAAAACTCATGACGTAGTAGCGACCCTCTCCACTCAGAATCTAAGGAAGAAAATGTAAATCTATTGATGCTCTTCATGCCCTACGTATTCCGTAACATAAATTCTTTGTGTTTTAAAAGTTACGTATTAAGAAGTGTCGAATAAGTTAATCCCAAATTGTTTATAATTATTTATAATTCCTTAGCATTAGTTTATTTCCTTGGCGTACAAAGCAAATAAATGTATATTGCTTCAGTAGTTAGGATTACTCGATGAGAAGATGACGCCAGAGACCAGTGGTGATTAAGTGGTTGCAGAAATAAACTCAAGTCTAATTAATGAGAATTAAAAGTACCTGTCCTCAATGTTTTGAAAAAATGGTTGATAGTTTTCCATAAATCGGATGATGCACAAAATCTGCTTTTAATTTTGAAAACTCACTCTTGAAATTTGTCAGAAAGTACTTGAGACAAGAATTTAAAATTTCTTCCGAAACTAAAACCATTCCAGATTAACAAACAAAAGCAGTTGCTTTCATGAATCTAGACTATTGCCCCCACTATTTGTGTGTAAAATGATTAATATGACACGAGCTATCAACCGGATGGTCATGGTGGACAGCGGAATTGAAGTACAATTGGATACACGAGACAGGGGTGTATTTATACCTGTAAAATGGGTTTAATTGGATTTTAAAAACATGTACGGATACCTCAGAGGAGACGAATCCTTATGAAGTCATTCGAGGGTTTACCAGTGGTGACAGACATATGTATGTACCATGCTCACGCAACCTAACAAAACTCACATAAATGAGATTCTTAGTAGTCCCCTAATAAAGTTCTTACACTCTTACATACGAATTTAGGTAGATCTTAATGCCCACCTAAAACCTTTAGTACCAACGGAAATCGGAAATGTCAGAGGAAGTGGTAGATTGATTCAATTGTAGCTGTATGGAATAGATGGTAAGAGTTTTACATACTCTGAAACCTTGTAGGGGGCTCGAATCACTGAAGCTAATGAAGGATATTCAATTATATATCTTCATGGAAATACAATCTACCCCTGAAAACATATTAGGTATTCCTCAGAATTTAAATGAATCACGTGGAATATGTAATACGCTGGACTCCAACTCCAACCCACCGAGATCTGCTGTATCCCTTTTTATACCAAAAAAGTAAGGAGCGGGTGCCCTGCGATTCAGGTGGTTTGTTTTATCATATGATCTTATCGATCTCCTTAGAAGAAGTATTAAAGTTACGGTCACCGACATTAGAATATTTTTGAAAATTGTTGCACAAACACAAATACAAGTTCACAACCAAGTAGGGCTTGACACTGTCTACCACGATGGAAAAGAAGTCATACTTAAACGAAGTTCGCATTTGAAGTAGGGCAACGCAGTCCCGTGGGTGTACATTTGTCTAATGTACGTTTTTTTGCTAAATAGATTCTCGGTTCAGAATGTATCAGCTATCTTGGGATTGTAGATTAAATCAGAATTTAAAGCTGATGAAGAATAAGTTAGAAACGTGAGGACAAAGCAATTTGCTTTGAAGCCATGACATATTGTAATAGATATTAAAATTACATTCATGCATTTAGGAGCCCAGGATTTGTTCACGTGTATCAAATTTAATTTAATTTGAACCCCGTTATTAACCGCTGTTTATCAACGATAACGAGGAGTTATTTTCTGATTCGGGGGTCACTTGTCTATTAAAAAAGGGATCATAAGTAATTTAGGATTGGATTTTAAATACATTTTGGCCAGTATTTTTCCCTTGATGTCCTAATTAATTCGACTTACTCGATGTGGTCCACTTGACAGCTGTGCTGGGGTTGGCATGAGTTTGACCTATCTTAGTTCTTACAATAAAATTTAAGAAGAGACGACGATGAGTTTATTAGAATTAACTCTTCGTCGTATAAAATATGTAATCTATGCAGCTTGTATATTTATTTGATGAAATCTATTGTGACTTGCGGCTTATAGTGGAACTTCAATTTAATTGACATTGCTAAGCACAGTAGCGTTTTCGATAGCGTAGCTTCAACGATTTTAATTTTGAAATATTTCTTCGACAAGAAACCTCTTTGAGTTTATTAGCTCGCCTATATAAATAGGATTGAGAGCTTATGATCTCGGTCTGTCTGTCTGTCTGACGACACGGCTGGATCAAAATGAACCCCCAGTAAGAGCACATTGGAAGCTTCGGAAGCAGGTCGGATTAGAATCAACGTCAATAGCAGCCCTAAAATGTCCTGTGCTTCTAACTCTAACTCTAACTTCTATCAACGATATTCTTTCATAAGTTTAATCATGCTTGTGTTTTAAATACGAAATTTTAGTCAAAATGATTCACCAGCGTTAAACAATTTGTCTGAAATTGAAGCTGCATTTATGTTGTCTACTGTTTTATTTTTATATATACGAGACCAAGGTCTTTGTACAAAGTCTCAGAGGAGTCACTTCCTCTTCCAACTTTAATCAGCAGAGTTATAAAAGTATCCGAATAAATGGTTTACACCCTGTAATAAAACCCCATTGAAATGATGAACTGTCTAATTACAGTAAAACCCAAAAAAGGCAAGGAAATCTTCGGCACGAATTATAAGCTTAATCGAAGGCTTTTCTGTAAGGATACCAAAATTGTCATTCTATATTTCCTCAAAACTGTAATAAAGTCGTGGTTGAACACTCATATCTATTTGTTAATGTAATAACACAATATGTTGCTTTCTCTGCATTTCTATTTTATTGTTATTAGCCTATTTCAGATAATACATGTTCAACATCTCTGAATGCGAATTAAAATAAAAGCAAATATTCCCATGATCTCTGAAAAAATACATTAATAAATACGTCAATTAATGAACAGAATAGCTGTATTACCAACTTCAGCCTCAAAGTTTTGTCTGTTATGTGTTCAGTATCAGAGCATTTCTGTACAGTGGACGCCAGAAATGATGGATTTGAATCCAAATTGGGACAAATAATTCCCCATTGACCTTCTTCTTCTATTCTAACAGAAAAAAGAGTGGCATAAGAAGCACCTTAGAAGGCCAGCATTTCAAAAAGATCCAATACAAAATTACCCAGTCAAAATTGGATCATACAATTATCACTCAAAATAATTAGAAGCCAATCTATAAATATGTTACTAGACAATGTCTAGTCTAGTAGTCCTGTGTCTAGTAGACATACGGCGGAAGGAGTTTATATATTTTTGTCAGATGGGAATGACGAGAAAGAGGATACTGCTAGTGAAGAGGGAATACATTTCCGGAAGAAATAGTATATAGAACTCTCAGACTAAAATACCTGAATGCAAACCTTTGCCATTCAAGCTTTGAAATGCGTAGGATATGCGAGTGCGTATGATGCCCAAGCCGTCCCTTTCTCCCAACTTTCACCCAGCGAGGAAAACCTCAATACACCATGAGTCTTCTTCCTGTGAACCAAGAAATTCATTCACAAATCTACCTTCCACCCATCCCTAGTAAAGACTAGGAACTGTAGGAACAAGAGTAGGGACTGAAATTACATATAGCTAATACATACTACGGAATAGGACGTCAAGTGCACTTTTAAAAAGCAGCACACAGGCAGGAACAAGCCTTATACAGCCTTATCTTAAACATCCAACACACGCATCGCCATCGCCACAAAGCACAAGTGGATCACTCCTATAGGAATGAATTTCCTATCCTCTATAACAACTCGAACCATGCCCTTATTTCCTCCATATATACGCACTATGACGTCAGAAAAGTTTATAATACATGGTGGAAATAGGACTCCTTCTCAAGCCCCTCCCGTCACTATAATATGTACAAAATACAAGTTAAATTATCCATTTCCTACCCACCGTATAGCTGTTTTTGGTGAACTTTCTTTCTCAAATAGTTTGCAAAAAAAACTGAAAGCATGAAAATTCTATTATTCTTCCCGTACTTCTCTCAGTCCTCTAATGGTGTAGTACAATACGTACGTTATTGTAGAAGATGCGTATTAAGAAGAAAGGGAACATGATTCAGGAAATAATGGTAGGATTCGATGTCAACGACAGGCCGTCGTCAAGGAGTCTTGACAAATCAAACTTTCTTTCCCTTTCCAAGTGACAGAAGTCGTTTTACCGTTTTTGTACTTGTTAGGATACGATTGAAGTGCAGTGTAAGGATAATAATGGTACAGTATGTGCATGCCTAATAGGATGGACAGGATGCCTAAAATAGAAGTAATGTTCATGGCAAAGAGTTCATGGCCAATGGGAACTGTCTAACAATGATGGGGGATGATTGCTGTCGAGAAATAGTGGTCAATGATGACAATGAAGAAGGAAAGAGATGGAAAAGGTCAGGTGGAGTGTTCCATTGGCAATTGAGGGAGTATAACAGTAATTGGGTCAACTGGGTGCTCATACCAATGACGGCAGGTCCCTGAATCTGATATACCTGTACCGCACGTGGAGGCCCAGGTCGATGAACCCCCGATCCTGCAGTTCCTCCCGCTTTGGATCCTCCACCCTCTGCCATTGGCGTCATAGACTGGTTGGAATGACGCTATTCTCTCAAGATACGTCACATCAAAAAGCTTCGTAGACCTGTAAATGTTTCACAAGAGCTAGAACTGCTCCCTCACCAAACCAACTCTATCTCTCTCTCTGCCCGTATGTGATCCTTGGAAGTAGGTCAATCTACGATTACTTACAGCCAAGGACGGGAACAGCCTCGCCCTTTAAATTCCAAGGTAACTTTTTATTTAGTCCTCTACGCACGCAACGCACCAAGCCCTCCTTTTCTCTACAGTTTTTTATGAATGATATCCTGTCTTCCATGAGTAACAAAAGGAAAGTAAATTTTTTTTAAAACCTTTAACATTATGAATCGACTCCTTTTTGAAACAATGCATCCACCATCGCCTCATAATATATGACTGTTTTAACTACAACCAGTCAGGAGAAAGCATGGATTATTGATGCTATTGAGGGGAAAGTAAAGAGAAAGGAGTTGGGGAAGATGATACATAATCACGACACGTATTGATCTACTCACATACTATAACTGTGCCAATGATGTTGATAATAAATAGAATTTCTTTGTAGTAAATATTAGGTCGAGTTGGATACGGGGCTTCAGAACGTTAATATTCAGTAGATGGATATAGCTGTTGAGAGATTCAGCATAACCTAGAGTACAGCGTTGGTTATTATTAGATGATAGAATCTATTTTTAGATCCAAAGGTTCTCGGTGGCAAAAAATTGGGATTTCATTGCGTCAGTCGAGGATCGGGAACAGAGGGAAAGCGCGTGCAAAGGAAAGTAGACGGGCGACATTGAACGAGGAAACCCGATGGAGTTCTCCCAAAGCCTTGGCTACCTACTTCATATATATCAGAATGTACATGTCTCCAGAAATCTCAAGTTCACCAGTTTCGCTCCTCACGAGCTCCATACTAAACAGTAACCGTTTCTCATCATCCTTCTGCAGTATCCATGAGATCACAATACCGTATACATATATTTCTACTTACTCCCTCATCCTACCAAATCTCCATTATTTCTATTATGTATTAGTTATGTATGTCAACTGGAACTTTCAATTCATTCCATTTTTTTCACACTACATATCTCATGTAATTAAACCGATAGCGTCCTGTTTTGTGTACGGATATAAAAAATTAGGATCTACATATGTACTCGTCCAATTCTTACGTTTTTAAATTCTAAAATTTGACTCCATATCTAGTTTTGCTATGTACTAGAGATACACAACCTTGAGGACTTTTGGCGTTGGGATATGGTTGTTTCCTCTAGTTGTGGATACATAATAATATTTGGAAAATCGATGTACCATGCATTCATTTGAGATTGGGTTATGAGGTTTTCTTTATTTTCAAAAGGTCAGTTGCAAAATAGATTCCGAAAACTATTCCATTTTTAGGTGGATGGGAATACATACGTTATCAAAGAGGAATTTCAATTTCCGTGAAATACAGACTTGCCCCAAAATTCAACGGTTGGGACATTTATTATGAATGCGTTATGAATGAAAAACAATAATAAAAGGCTCAACACCATTTTCAGCTCAGACCTTGCCTCATTCAGATTGAAAGAATGGATTTCGAAAACGATTCCTAAATATATGAGTTCAGATGTTGCCATGTAGTGGATTTTTGTCGCTATTTTGTTGCATGTATTTTGTAGCTATTTTTGACATGAGACTTTTTTTTAAAATTTCATCTCATCAGAACACCTTATTTTTATCGATGTAATTTACGACTCCGTTTAAGCTTGAGTCAATCAAATTAGTTTTTCATGCACACAATTGAAAAGATGAAAACGTATGTTATGAATGCAACCATTTTAATAATACATTTCGTATTTACCAAATGCATTACAAGCTACAAAATTACAATGGAAGTACCTAGTTGAATTTTTCAAACATTGCCAATCATTTATCCTGGACCAGATTTGACAAACTAAAAAAGCATTGGTCGAGGATTCAGTATAGTTTAGAATTTTAGATTGGTTGGATTAGATAAAAAAAATCAAAATTTATTCGAATTTAATTAATTTATCTTAGAAAACTTGATTTAAAAAAAAAATCCAAAAATATAAGACCCTATCAAGTTTGACTCTGTCTGCTTGGGTAAATGATTTGTAACTAAAACATATGAAAGTGAAAATAGATCAACTTACCTTTGATTGCTTGACCCTCTTACGTTGAATAATGACAGCTGGGCACGACAATACAAAAACATGTTTATTTATCACACTGGTTAAAAATAACTGCTATATTTATTGACGATTTCCTCCAGTATTCTTGTAGCCTCTTTAATCGCACCTTTCGACTCTGGAGACGTAAACTTCCATGCAAAGAAGAACTCTTCTTATTTCTCACCCTCAAATTTTCAACATTTTTAAATGCAAGGATTGAAGTTTAAATCTCTTTAAATGATGTCTAGCTCTGGTGAAAAAATAAATTGCAGAACCTTTTTTATGAAATCCTAGAAAAGTCTGAAATTTGAGAGAAAATGGTTGGAGAAAGCAGTATTAAATGTGTAGATGTAAAGCATGGTTGGAGTATTGTAGGGAACAGTGTCAGTAAGGAACTGAACCCGGGTTGGCTTTTGAATGAGCATTTTGTGAATGAAAGCGAATCGGTGAATGGGGCTGAAAATGACGTCAGCAAGAATTGATTGACGGTCCGCCACGTGCCATTCCTCTTCTACTTGGCCACTGCTACTTCTTTACCAAAGCTCTAGCTGAGGAAATGTACGACTAACATAGTAGTAGCCTACCTCTACCATCACCACATATACCTATATATATATATATATATTCATGCACCTATCAGTCTACTAAGCCAAACCTCTACATTACCACTATTACTGTACACTTGGCCTGTTTCTTCCTTTGTTATATACATCGAACATATAGGACCAACCAAGTATTGAGACTTGAGACACCTAGTAACCGATTTTCAGGAAAACCACCAAGACAACTCTGAGGACTTCGTACTTGTCTAAAAATACATGTCTATAGCTATACTGATGAAATTACAGGAAGGTATGGAGGACATATAACTTTAGCCAGTCCTTCTTGACTTTCCAACTTAATAATTTCCTCACTACTTTCACCACCTTCCTTTCGCCTCTTTGCTTATGATATTCTCTTTCCTCTTATTAGTACCATTCCTTACATTTTCATATATATGCTTTCAACGACTTTCTCATTTTCACATCCTGGTACGAGTTTGTCACCTCTTCAGAGTATATGGTTGGGGTGGTGGTATCTACTTATACTTATACATATTAATGTTTATGAATTATGAATTGATAAGTTGCATGGAGTAGTTATTCAAGGCGAAAGCGTAAGGAACATTTGAGACGCAGTCGATTTTACATGGGTACACCAGAAATTAAATGGAAATTACTCCTAACTTTTTCTAGAAATGAAAAGTTGTCCTTATTAAAATTATATATCTACAAAAAAGTATAACAAATGTAAGGGAGGAAATCATGTCTGGTTCTCCTCTGAAAAGAAATCCTTCTGTGAATCGAAATAGCTATAAACCCTTCAACCTGCTTACGCACAACGATACTTGAATGAACATTTGAATAATGACGTAAGTGTGTAACAGCGGCGTAGGCAACGGGACGTTGAGAACGGGAGAAAGTCAGGATGCGTAAGTGGCTGAGGAGAAAGCAGGTAGGTTGGACCTCCTAATCCAGATACAAGAGACGCACCATTTCCTACATATTTTCAACACTCTGGCAATAGTATGGAGGGTTCCCCTAAAATAGAGAAAGGATTCTTGTGTTGATGGATGCATTGGCAATCATGATAGGTACGATATTTCCTAGGAATTAATGCCATCATTTTGAAAATTGATCAAGATCAACTTCTTTTACTATAGGAAAACTATCAACTATTAATGTCATAACGAAACCAGATATTTAGATATCCGTAATCATTTGGATCAGGCAAGTTTTCAACAAATTTGAATCCTCCGTTTTTTAAAATACATATTGAAGATATTCAATTTTATGTTTTCTGCACTGATGCGATTCCCTGATATTGCCCAACTATCCCTTTCGCTACAATTTTAGAATGGATTAAGATATCCTTATCACTAAGGTGGACTCGAATTCGGCCCATTTCCTAATACATATTTGGGATTTTGACATATTTCAACAGCTTTGAAAAACAAAAGTAATGTTGTACTTTTTTTCTTGACTCATAGCTGACTAGAGATAGAAATACATGTCCCATAGGTACGTTATTGTTCTCAAGTTTTCAAGAATGGACATGGGACATAACTGTTAACCTTCCTTTAAGTCCTTTAGAATTTTCAATGTTCATTTAAAAAAATGTATCGTAAGTGTATCCAACAATTTTCTAATAATCCTCTTCGTCATAATTTTATAATGAACTAGGCAATAACAGCCCGCTTCGTGAACTCAAAAAGTTAAGATTTGAAAAAAAAAATTGAAAAAGTTTGAATTCGAATTTGGAGATTTGATATTTGAAACGGTGGTGATGAGTGTTGTTGTTGTTGTATTTTGGCGGAGAAGGAAGATAGAGGTGGTGGTGAGCCAAAATCCGAACTCTTTCTGTAAAATATGTTTCTTGACCTCTTTGAAGGGCACAGGTCTCGGATTCGAAATACATACACAGATTACACTTATTTTAAGGGATACGTCGAATGAGACATTTCGCATTGACTCCGAGTATGTTTCTGTAGCCGTATGATGGACATTTTAGGATTTTATGTAGATGATTAAGTCAGCCTTATCATTAAGGTTTAGGGCGACCTCGGTCTTTGGCCTTTTTTCATAAAGAACAGCAACACAGATATGTTAGTAGTATGTAGTAGTAGCTCAGAATCTGAATCTCAGATGAGAACATTCACCTAACCTAACCTTTGTCATTTTAATTTTTTTCCGTTAATAACAATTTGATAAAGTTCCTCCAAAGCCGGTAAAACTAGTATAACTATGTGGCAAAACGGCTATACATTTTAAGAGCTAAATGTATGTACTCAGCACACCAATTCAATTTAAACCTTCATATATAGGATACATTAATCATCCAATAAAATTAGAAAATTTTCGCTGAAAATTCCAAAACTAAACAAGTGTTACTAACGACAGTTACAAGTTCAATAACGATCGGTTACAAGTTTTACTAACGATAGTTAGTAAGGCCTCACTCTTCATTTCTTCGTTTCCTGGAAACTTGTATTTAAAGTTAGATTAGGGATCCTTACTGTTCTTACCATTTAAATATAATATTCATGTTAGAAATTGGACATTTATTAAGTTAAACAAGTTTGATCAACTTAAACTTGAAGCTATTTTATTTAGGATAGTAAAGTTGAAGTATACGAATGTAAATTGATCAATCAAGCTTCTTCTGTAGCTCAGAATCATTATTTTTATTCTTTCAAATGTCCCTTGCATTAAAAATATCTGAAAATCATATTTTTACGTTCATCTTGAACCATGCAATTCTTAACACTAACTATCTATGTGATATTTTTCATCAATACTAATCAATTGTAGCTAAAATGGTATTTTCTATACAATGTATTCTTATATTGATGAATGCTTGGCTAAAAACATTGGAGACACGAATGATTAGAAATGAGATATCATGTATTCCTATATGAAATTCGATATGGACTTGTACAGCAGCAATGACTTTCAAATCTAGAATGTGGCCCAAAATGTGTATAGAAGATTGGTTGAATTTGACTGGATTGAAAAACATTTCCTTGGTCCTCTTTCCGTAAAACCCTAGAGCAGGTCATTCTTTGATGAAGGTGGCATTTTGCTCCATCTTGGCATCAACCCGTGACGATAAAAACATGCTTTTAGTACTAAAGGTGGTAGATAGCAGTATGGAAAAGGTAGAAAACAGTAGTAGAGTTTTAAGTAGTATTCAATAAAGTGATGTTCTTATCATCTTTAAATGTTGGACAAAGAAATACGTTGAAATGAATGCCGTCTTATTTGTAATTTTACATGCACTGTTGCGACAATGAAATAATTATCCGAAGCTTAGGATCGATCCAGAAGAAAATGACCAAGGCGATGAGCCTTGACCCGTCAAGTTAAAAGATTGACCACAATAGCATAATTTAAGTGTACGGATCATAGACTGGAAAGCAGGCTAACAATGCACTAAACCAATCCATTTTTATTTATTGGCTTTTAATATTTTGATTGAAAATGAGGTGTAACCAAGGTCCCTTTACCTTTGGTTTCTTGGTCCTCTTTCTAGGGAAGAAAGAGGACCAAGAAACCAAAGGTAAAGGGACCTTGGGTGTAACAAGAGTGTAAACAAATCCTCTAAACATTTGTTAGTAAATATGTCAGACCAATTGCCTAGAAATATTTGGGTTAGTTATTTTTCGATTCGTAGACTAACATGATGATGATGAATAATTGTTTATGCACAGATTCTGCATTAGACTGTTACAGTCCTGTTAGGAATCATTTACATGAAAACTCGAAGCTTTGTTTTGCTTGAAAGTATATCAATTTCATTTCGATTCATTCGATTCATTTGCCTTCCTTACATTGTATCAACTTGTTAATTTATGTAAATCCCAAACGTTGGAATTAATGTTTTTTGTTAATTTAGAGTGAAGATAAATGATATAAATCTTAAATGCAAGTATTAATAATGACATCACATGTAATGCAATCCATCCGGCCAAAGCTAAAGAGCCTTTGATCCAGCATAAATTATTCTTAATTAATAAAGGTTCGTAGAGAGTACGATGACCATTTATAATTCATAGCATACAGAAATACATCGTATGCAACTTCTATTTTTGACAGTTTAAATTAAATAAGCAAAGGTATCAGTCCATGTGTTAAATGTACGGGCTATAAATGGGATTCAATTGACACCGTTTTTGGTAAGAGTTTCGATGTTTCTGTCTACTATATCTGATTGGTTTGATTCGAGTACATACACTAAATGAATACTGTCCGTCATCCCCGTTGATTTCATTGGTAAAAGTGAACCAATATTTTGTATGCATATTCCAAATAATTGAAAACAAGATCATAGGATATTCACCGATACACGCCCATTACATTCAAATTACAGACCAATTAACAGTTTTATTCACCTAATTCAGGATTATGTCGGAAGAAACAAATGTCATTGTATAATAAATACATCCAATAATTTCCAAAATTTGTCTAATGGATACAATGAATTAGTATACCAGGAAAGTGGCGGCGTTAATTACAATTAGTTTGGCACTCGCAGTGGTAGAGAAATTTTGTTTGTAAAATAATTCGTAGGATCATAAGCTTTCTTTAATTCTATCAATTTGTCCAAATTCTTGCCATAATATCTGTCCAAGAAATCAACCAGGTCTAAATCAGGGTAATTCTGATAAGTTTGTCCTCCATCAAAAGATTGCATGGCTTGCCAGAACTCTTTCATCCATCTTACTCCCACCTGAGGATCTCCCTCTGATTCCGGAGCTTCCACGTGGACGCTAAAATCAATCAATGTATCCCGATGAACGTAGGCAGTGGCATTTGAGGGTAGATCTCTTACGGCCCCCTTTTCCGAACTGATTAAAATCCAGCACAAGTTATTTGGAATTCTGAGCAGAACTTCGCCCAATTTTTCGAATTCAGCCGTTGTCAGTTTTCTCTTTACAAAAAGGGATTTTCCCTTAAAGTAGCGTGGCATTGCAATTTCCTTCTTCATTGCCATTAACCTCTTAATAATAACCTCGTCTGGGATTGGGGTGAACCCGACCGGACTGACTGGGGTTGAAGAGGATGGACGGCGATAGTTAAAGCCTACGACACTATCCAGAATTTCTGCATCTAGGCGACCAACTTCCACAATCTTTTGATAGAAGATCGGGGCCAGCGAAGATGATAAAGATGACCTTGAGGGTTTCCCTTCCACTGTCACATTCATTCGAATCGGAGCATACCCTGAACCAAAAACAAATTCTAAATAAGTTGGGAAGCTATCAGTTCTATTACGAGGATTGGGTGGAAATATGGCCTCAATGTTTTGAAGAAAGGATTCATTTCCATGTGGTTGGAGATCTGGGTCTTGAATATGTACAAGTGTTACGATTACGCCACCAATGGGACCTTTTACCGTTGCCGGGTAATGGGAAGTCCAGTCATCTAAAAAAAATAATTCATGCAAATTAATTCAATTTTGTAATTACAATTCAAGTTTGTTAATCGTACTCAATCACAAATACTTGGTACCAACCGTTTGTTATGGTAGCCGTAGAAAATACAGTGGGATTATTTGCCTTCGTCCACTGCATCCACTTTTGAAAAGCATCTCCGACCCTGGGAAATTCTTTAATAGGATATACCAGCTGTACGGCAGAGAGCTTTATCTGACCAGCTTTGAACGTTCTAATCTTGAAACTTGTGGCTATCCCGAGATATCCGGCCGCAGAGCCTCTCAATCCCCAGAACAGTTTTGGATTTTCCTTTTCACTGGCAATCACGATCTCTCCTTTAGCATTTACAATCTCATACTCGAGAACTCGATCGATTGTAAGTCCGTAGAGGGCTGTGTAGAATCCAATCCCACCACCGATTGCGTGCCCCCCAATTCCCACAGTAAGACAGTTGCCCATTGGGATAGCATATTTTCCAAGTTTCCACAGTTGGGCATTAATCGGTCCAACAAGTGCACCAGGTTGAATTCGTGCTATTCGATCATTCCCATCCGTTCCAAGCAGCTCTACTTTTTGCATGAGTCTAAAATCCACAACAATTGTTGTGTTATCTCCCCAGGAAATTGCTTCGTAGGAATGTCCCCCACTATTCGGGATGAGATGAATGTTCGCTTTTACTCCACAACGGACTGCAGATTGTACATCTCCAGTGGTTAGGGGGAGGAAGTACCCAATCGGGTAGACTTGGGATAATCTGGTGTTCCATTGCAGGTTTAAAATTGCGTAACCGCTTGAGTTGGAAACTGGAGTAACATATTGTTCGGATGGGATTCCTCTTTGTTGTAGACATAATTGGAATCCAGAAAGTATAGGTTCAGGTGGTACAGGTATGTCTAGTGGTAAACTTTGCTCATGTTGGAAATAATTGGAAGAATCCCATTTCTTCTTTGTTGCCACCAATTGCTTTAAGTTCCCTGCATAATATCTTTGCAAGTAATCGTCAAGGTCTAAATCTGGATAATTTTGATACGTTTCTCCACTGTCGAAAGGTTGCATTGCGGCCCAGAACTCATCCATCCATTCTATCGCTTCGTTAATATCCCCATCTTTTGGAGTTGCTTCAATATGAACTCTGAAATTGACTGCGACATTACGATGTACATACGCAGAAGCGTTTGACGGGATGGCGGAAATGGCACCGTGTTCAGTATTCATCAATAGTCCAGCTCGGTTAGCAGGAATCCTTAACATGATTCTTCCCATCTTTTCTAGTTCGGCTGTTGTTATCTTCCGTTTGACGTAATGGGATCTGGCTTTGAAATATCGGGTAGTTGCAATTTCTTTAGTCATTTTCATAAAGATGCCAATAATAGCCGGTTCTGGGGGGAAGGGAGATGGAGCTGACAAAGAGGAGGACAGTGCAGTCAGCTCCTGCTTTGGAAGTGTGACGGGGGCATAGGCAGTAGCAAAATGGGCCTCCAAGTAGGTCGGGGTCAGTATCATTTTTTTTCCTGGTGGAAGCATTTCTTCAATTTTTTTAAGAAATGTTTCATTAGTGCTGGGATTTAGGACAGGGTCGTAGATATGAATTGCACTAAAAATCATCCCAGGTTCAGAACCCCCAGGCGTTATCGAGTTTGTGGCATTCCAATCATCTAGAAAAACATTATTTAAAATTAGGAAATTGTTATTACCAGGACGTTTTAATTTATAGTGGTTTATAATAAAATAGTAGGTTGACATACCACTATAAGCCATTGCCATCGTTCCAATCTTTTGATCATGTATTCTCGTCCATTCGATAAAATCCTGGGTAGCTGAAGCAACTTTAGCGAAGTCCTTGACAGAATAAACTATCTTAACAAAGGTAAGCTTCATCTTATCTGCCTGGTATGTTTTTATTTTGAAACTTGTAATGATCCCAATATATCCAGGACCGACGCCTCTCAAAGCCCAGAAAAGGTCTGGATTTTCATCTTGACTTGCAACAACAATGTCCCCCTTTGCATCTATCATCTCATACTCTAGTACGTTATCAATAAGGAGTCCATAGACCATTGCAAACAATCCCACTCCTCCTCCAATCGCATGTCCTCCAACTCCAACTGTGATGCAATTTCCAACCGGGATACCAACTTTCGCAAGACTCCATAGCGTTGCAGTAACTGGTCCCAGAAGTGCGCCAGGTTGGAGTTTTGCTACGAGATTATTACCACTCCGGGGAGTGGCTGCGATTACCTCTACTTTGTTCATGAACTGGAAATCCATTATCATAGTCGTGTTATCCCCCCAAGATATGGAATCATAGGAATGGGCCCCACTATTTGGAATGATGGTGATGGAGCTGGAAACTCCGCATTTTACGGCCATTTGAACATCCCGTGTAGTCAGTGGGACGTAGATTCCGATTGGGTAGACTTTTTTGAATTTTGTATTCCATTGATAATTTAATTTGTTGTAGTAGGTTGAGTTGGAGATGGGATCGACAAGACGGGAAGATGGGACTTGGAAACGATTTAAACAGGCTCGGAAGATAGGAATCTTGGAATGGCTAAACAATCTTTTTAAGGCCTTCTGAATTGATGAGAACCATTCTGGTAATGGAAGGCCAAGTCTTGACGAGGATCCTCGTTGACCAGAAGTACTTTGAAATTCAATGGTAGTCCAGATCGTTTCGAATGTATTGACTGCTCCAGAAGGCTGTGCTCCCCTTTGAACTTTGACAAGGATAAAAGTTTCGTGATATTTTTCAGCCTGATTTAACATGCCACCGTTTCCTTCTACTTTTAAAATGGTGAAGTCCTCTCCATTTCCACAAATCGTGTAATCAGACTGAAAAACTGTGTTCTATCAAAAAAAAAAGTGAACGATAAAAATCAGCATTTTCATAACTTTTTATGAGGGGTTCAAAATTGAGTTATTTAGTTTTTCAGTCTAACCATTTCAGTTTCAGCAGAGGAAGATTGTCCAGAAGCTGTTTGGCAGTTGGAAGATGTAAAGGTTTTTCGGATTGTATAAAATTTCGTTCCTGGTTCACTGCAACTTCTGTACAGCTAAAATTGTGAATAAAAGCACACAAATATTAAATTTTACTGAAAATCCTAAATACACTGAAAATCGGTTATTAGACAGATTGCCCGAAATATCCGTCTCTCTTCCAAAATTTATTAAAAACGGTACTACGTACGTGTAACGATACATGACGAATTCTTTCCGTCACATTTGTTCACGGTTTTTCTATTAACCCAGTCTCTGCTAACCGACTTTGAAATCGGTTAAGAGAGACGGCTTGGAAAATTAACTCAATGCAATAGTGGTGTATAAGAGCAAAATTGACCAATGGTAAGAAAAACGGATTATATCTCTCGAAATTGAAGAAAACATACGATATCTGAATTTATTTCTTCAGTACTACTACTGCTGCTGCTAGTTTCCAATGGGTTCGTTATCTCTTGCAGTACGTGCTCAGCCTCACA
>JAQFZA010000453.1:0-20273 GCA_034695115.1 Desoria olivacea | reverse complement strand
AGGTTTTATTGCAACCTGTAAATCCATAATAATCCCGATGATGAGATTACACACTTAGCAAGCACTAAATCAAGAAGTTACTTCGCAGTCTATTCCTGTATACGATTCAAGATTTAAAATCTCAACTCTCTTGTAACTATTTTAATTCAAAATAATAAAATCATAAGCAGGTCACACCCTTTTTTTTCAGATTGAGACTTATTTTTTAAGGACGTCAACAATTAAATTCATTAAAAAAACGGGAGGAACTCTAATTCCTTTGTTTTTGAAATAATAATAATAACTTTTAGGACACATAGCCCTGTTGATTCAGATGACAATGACATTTTACAGGTCGTGCAACTGATTCAACTTCGACCCTTTGGGCCCAAATCACAAGAAACAAAAATATTAGGTCATAGGTTTTACAGAGAGGTGCGGTTTGCTTCCAGGGGTTAAATTCTGTACTAGCTATTTAAATAAAGCAAGATTTCCTCCTTGGAATCTATCTTCATCTACAGATATTGCATAATATTGTGCAAGTGCTTGCATATTGAATAGCATTGACTCTTCCAGTAGCAAAAGCATCTTCCGTCCTACACGCTCCCCGGTAAATGTTAATGGACGTAACGGATCATTTAGTTTCCCAAAGGCCAAAGTACCAAGAGCTCCAAGAACTGATTGCACAGGATACAAAGCTCGGAAGCCTCTTTCGGGAGACTTGGATCATCAAATCCTCTTAGGCATTTCTGTATTTATGAGCGAAGTTATATTTTCTATGCAGAGGGATTAGCCGATTAGCATTTGATGCATATGGATGAACTTCCAATAGATTCACTTCATTTCCAAGTCACTTTCGATCAGAAGTTCGATCTCAAGGTCTGAAAGAGGAAATCATTCATTCAAACACCCCCGTCAGTCTACAAATCCTGGAGAATTCCTTCAGCTTTGTAGAATACAAAAGAGGGACAGTTGACTAACAGTAGGATCATAATAAGATGTCAACATTCCACTAGTCGACCATTCAAGCCTCCTTTATTCCTAGCAGGGTGGTGGTGGTGGGTGTATTGTTTGTCGAAAAAGCATCTCCAATCTCCATACCCGAACTTCGGGTACTTCTTTTCCGGAGATTCTGCAAAGCATGACGGAATGGAAAACAAGACTCAGAAGGCAAGGCTTCATCCTTTACACAATTTAGAAAGCATTTCCGTTTCGTGTATGGAAATGAAGGAAGGGATGTCTAGAGT
This sequence comes from Desoria olivacea, assembly GCA_034695115.1. Lineage (NCBI taxonomy): Eukaryota > Metazoa > Arthropoda > Collembola > Entomobryomorpha > Isotomidae > Desoria > Desoria olivacea. The sequence goes on along the minus strand of JAQFZA010000453.1, from coordinate 19,047 downwards.
TCTAGAGTCGGTCGAAACGGCAGATAGTAAATCCACACTCAAATGATTTTATACTTTTTTTACGCAAGGAGATGTAAAAAAGGTCTAGTCGACCCTATACCAATGTTTATAAGTTTTGGCAATATTATAACTGTGAGCTGGAAATATAGGGAGACGGTCGTATAATTTTCTGAATTGCAAAAGCTACTCTTCGCCATGTAAAGTCTTGGGGACTGAAATCTCGGAGTTTTTATGAATGGTGATAAAAACATCCCCAAACAATGGTAAGGAAGTGTATAGGAGGACGATCGCGGATGTGTCATCACATCAAGTCATCAAGGGCCATTCGGAGGCTATGATTTCAAACTGTAAAATGAATGCAGATGGGAGAACTACCATTTTTGTATATCAGTTTTTGACATTGATTACGAATAGGCATGTAAGAATAAGAACCAGTGTGGGTCAAAAGTCGTGGTCAAGTACCTCAATGGTCACAAAAAACGATCATGTTTGCATTCTCAAAAAAATACCATGAAATTGAATGTTTCCCTGGATGAAGGGGGTGAGATTTATGAAGCCGATTTTGACTTGAATGATTGATGCGTTAAGACAGGAACTGTATGCAGATTTACGGAAGGAATTTATTTATTCACAAGTTGTCCCGGATTTAATATATTCCAAGGGGATTAGCACCATGTTTATTAGTAGGCGAGGGCGAGGGCTTATAAATCCAGTCACTCACCACTTGACTCAATCAGGTTTCCATTCGAAAATCTGGAATTAATTCCATTAGCAAGGAAAAGGCCGTATGAAAAGATTTATTCGCTAAAAAAATCCGTAATTTTATTACTTCAGCCTTAATCCTCAAATAGTTCCTCCAGATTCTTGACTGACATGATTAGCTTATAGTTCAAGTCACCCTTGAGCTTGACGGATTCCGAGGCTTACCCGTCATACTTAACATCTTAAAACGAAGTCATTCCTTGAGAATGAAGGAAGGCGACTCATTGACCGATGATTGAGTTAAGGAACTTCTTCAATCCTTCAAGATCATTGATAAGCACTCAGCAATTAATCTTTATAGTTCAAAGGGAATTGACATCCTGACTGCATTTTCAGAATTAAAGCTGCAGCAGGTTCGAATCCTAGTCGATCCTTTCGGAACTTTTTTCAAAGCTAGAAAAAAATCCCCATAGGCTGATGAAGCCGCCGACGAACTGACTGACTGACTGTAGCCATTGATGATCGAATCCCGTCCCGATTCCTCCAATAAATTCCTCAGGGTGCGTTGCGTGCGTGAACGTAGATTAGCCTTCACAAAGAGAGAGAGTTGTGTGGACCCTCTGGTTCGGAAGTGAATTTGTAGTGATGGTGTAGTGGCAGGTCAATATTTCATGGCAATTCGTATGTACCATCACTATGGAGGATTAATCTGAAGCAACATATCAGAATATCAGCATCTCGTATACGAACCGAACCTGCACATAAAAGATTACATCACCCACACAAAAATAAGGAAACAGGGAGTTGATAGCCCGAAGTATGTTTCGTGTTCATGTTGGATTTATGGAATTGGCAGATTTAATGTAATTTAATGCTCACCTAATGGACTACATCCATACTTGTTCCAGCAAGGACGAGATTTTAAAACGAGTCCATCACCACCACCAGTCAACACTCCCAAACTCCAATTCTCAACCCTCTGATTCCCAAATATTATTATTTCCTAGTACATATCATCCAATATACATATAGATTATAGATTATAGACGAGTGCATAGGAAAGGCTCAGAGCTTAGTCAACGTGATGTAATCTATGTTGCTATAGTGTAATGTTACACATTCCGAATTCCATACAATAAAGAGGAGATTCTTAAGTATTTAAAAAAAGTAGGTGTGGATTGTTTAGCAACTTCTCGACGCATAAACTTTAGGTTTTTTCTCCATGCGTTTGTCCCCGCCGTCTCTTGTGGTTCTTGTGGTGACTGGATTCTGGATTTAAGGCCAATATGTCCCTCAACTCTACATACAAAACACGGACATAAACTTCTGTGCACTTCAAATTGTCAAGTATTTTTCAACTCCTTAGAACAAAAGACGTCGACTCTCCCAGTTCAAAAAACCTCATCCTTACAAACGGCTTTATTTTGCAATATCAACTTATCTCGAAACTCAATGTTTTGTAAACAAAGAGATAGGAAATGTGCATTTCTATTCTAAATCACTTCTGCTTAGGAGGAAGGACCTAACTGGATTTTTGCAACCGACTCCCTCAGTCAAACCGCCTGATTCATGGCCCGTTAAGCTATCTAGCGCTATTGCGATGATTGAAATTGTTCTAAGCCATTATACGGAATAAGGAAGGAAGGCTTGTTCATTGTTGGCTAATGCTGGTCCGTCGCATACTAAAATAAGCTGGAGATGGCATTTCTCCTTGGACAGAATTGTAGAACATATAGAACCGTTATAGAAGTACATATAAAAGAAGTTGGTCTAGAAATGCTGGAAATAAAATCCTGGAATTAGTCCAGACTCTTGTCCTTTAAGTTTCCTATGTTGTCTTTTGTTGCATTGCATTGTGGAAAGTAGGAATCTCATAATAGACAGTGCAGTGGTTTTCCATATTATCACATCTGATTCGCTACTGGGCCATCCATAAGCTGTGTACAAGTAGCTGTTTTCCACGAGCTTCATTACAAACCGAATGAACCATAACTTGTCCTACTGAGAGATTACGGATGAATTTCAAAGATAAGATCCACTAGTATTGTTAATGATTGGTGGATGAGCCTTGGGGTAGATTTTTGTTCGACTTATTTTACGGACAACCCCTTGGCAAGAGTACAGGTTTAAGTACGGCTGAACAGACTGTTGGGATTTATGTCTGTTGAAGTAAATGATTGTTTTGGAAGGTGGAAGAGAATAGCCGGAAGGGCCTCGTCTGTCTCATCTGGAAAGCATTTCCTAATTGCAAAAAGTGCTAAATTGTCTTGGGCTTTTTATCCCGAATTCTATTGGCCAAACATACAATTCAACAGACTATCTGATGTACATCCCAATCCAAACAAGCTTAACATATAGGAATAATCATAATAGGAATATGAATATCAGCTGGAAATGATGAGACAGGTTGAGCAGAGGTAGGGTAATCAACATCAACTTCTAAACTATAACTTTAACATGCCAACCTAACCAACTACTCCAGAAGTCTAGAAGACTTCGACTTTAGATGATGTACAGATTTCAAGCTGTTCCTGGAGGCTTCTGCAGATTCATTAGCTAACTCAGATTTTAGGTTGTAATTCATACACTATGGTTTGTTATGGGAATTGGGATTTAGCTCAAAATATTATCTAAAGTATAGCCGGATGTGCCAGAAAGAACGAAATGTGCAATCGGAAGTTGACAATTTGAAAACTGTAAAATATCTTAACTTAATCAGCAAAATTTAGGCCAATATTCCCAGTAATTTTAAAATCTTCATGATTTTTTAATAATAGTTTTATTAAATGCTACTAGTTCGCATAAAACACAGACTGTAATGGAATTTAAAGCTGGGTGCAATGTAAAGAAAAGCTGGCTACCTATTTAAAAAAAATATCCCATAGGATTAATAGTTACTGCCTCGACTTCCTACAATTACGGGCTCTACGAGCTGCCTCTTCTGTTTTACATTTATGCACATTTGCATGTAAGACTCTTCAGAACATTAAAAGTAAATGGATGTGTTTTGGCTCACTGTTTTGCATAATATGCCTCCAACACACTTTACATTATGAATAGAGAAGCCTCTTTAGTCTAGTTCGCACTTCTCCTCTCTAACTCAATCACACACATTCTTCATTCCGAATGGCACATCCACCGATTCTGTGTAGTGCTTTAAATCCTTAAGAAGTTCCCTAGGGTTAGCTAAACTTTTAGTAAACTTCTAAACTTCGAACTTAGTAAATAAGTGCAGAAATGAATGGAAGAATTGAGAGGATTTCATTGTGTTGAATATGCAGAGCTGGATTTCTGTTCTGCATATGATGATGACGATGAGATGACAAAAAGTAAGGTGGAATATGTATATGATGTGGGATAAGCTTTGCCTTTGTTGTGGAGTATTATCAGATTTGGCAGGTTGGTATACTGCAATAATGTTGGAATCCTCTAATTCCTAGTTTCTAAAGTAATGGGTTAGATAATTGAAGTAAATGTATTTAAGGTAATCAGTTTACATCGGTTTTATTTATACGACTTCTCGTTTGTTAAATCCTTTCAGATTTGAATAGACGCAGCTGTTGTATGCAGAAGTAGAGTTGTCTTTGTGAGGATTTTGAGGATGACAATCATACTACTAATGCTCAAATCAAATATGTCTGATTTACAAGAGGGCATGCAAACTGTTAAAGAAATTGATAGGTCAAGGGTTAGAAGCTTAAACATGTTAGGTTTAAGAACTGCTTTTGCAAAACGGTCAGACGTGTATGAAGTACCTGGAAATATGCCAGAGGGATTGGGTACCTGGAAATAGTTATTACGAGGAGTAGGAGTACATGTCAAATAGGTTGGAGGTGCGAGGACAAGTTAACAGACAAAAATGCCTTGGAAGTGAAAATATCGTAAAATATCTGAGGTTAAAAAAACTGCAATCAACCCCTAAAAGAGGACCCAGTCCTGGGCTGGTGGTGATTTGCTATTGTGAACTGAATGTTTCACCTTCATCTTAAAGTTTAAACTTTTGAGTCAGTCATAAGTTCTTTAAGGGTAAATCGAATTATTCTTGAGGAATATCCCATCCGAGTAAAAAGATGCAGAAGCATCCACATGGAGATGTTGAAGTTGTTTTGTTGCATCTCCACTTATTCCGTCTCGTACCCATTCCACGAATCTCTCGTACTATAATGTTATGCAATCGTAGTGAATAGTAAACGTAGACGCAGATGATAACAACCACCACCATCGCCAACATTAAGAGCATAACATTACAAGAGGATCCTAAAGTCCCCATCTGAACTCATCTCTGTACCTCTGTCGCTTATATGTAGTCGGTTCGGTATACTCCAATCCAACCTCCAACAAACAGACGAAGCCAAGAGTCCAACTTCAGAAGAGAGTTGGTTCTGAAGCCTCCACGTCCAAATGTACATGAACTTCTACATGGATTCGTGGAGTAATTTTCATATAATAAAAGCCTCCTTGCCTGAATCCAGTGACTAGGAAACTGGCTGAGTTGCCGTAAGCCAACATTCTTACTTTCAGAACTTTCAGTCTTGGCCAAGCATTCTGTGAGTGAACATCCGATCCTCCCGGAGGGCTTTCCTACACAAGTTCCTACAGTCTTGGCAACATTTTTTCAATTTTTACGATTCACTTCCAAACCAGAACTGACTACGGATTACACTCTCTCCAAAATCTCCAATACAGAGAAACAGTTACAGAGGAGTTTCAACCCTTTTCATAGGAAATATCTATCAGCACAAACCTACCTGTGCTCTGGAATCCGTCATTGGTTAGTTTGAGGCTTTGAGAATTGAGTAAATTGGCTGAAAAAGGCTGGAGGAATTGAATTCACCTTCAGTGCCTTTCTGGTCGTTGGGTTTGGAAAAGTTCGCAAAAAATTTGCCAACTCAAGAGTGACGCCATCACATTAGAATCTAGTATGCATTTATACGGCTACAACCTCCACAGACAGTCATAGGCTGGTTGGAGTTGCACTGCATTCTAGCCTTCTTGGCAGATCCAGTTCATTGTTCCTTCGTCTATTTTATTTCATTTTTAGTGAAATTCTTCATCCCCCAAGGCTATTCAAATTGTAAATTCGGAATTGGAGGGCAGAATAAGAATAGGAGGATATTACTTCCAAAAAAAACTCTTTTGTGGGGGATTTCATTTGTCAGACTTGGATTTTGTAATTTATGTTCCTGAAAAAAAGCAGTGGTCGTAAATTCGGTAGTTTCAAACTTGGGATTTTATTGGATTACAAACTCGATTGTTATCAAATTGTTTTTTTTTCTTTACTACTTTGTTTTAGTATGACAAAACGTGTGATAATAATATTGTATGCATATAAGATGTAGATGAGTGGAGAGCAGGATGTAGAATAGATGAGATAATTCGTTTATTAGGCCCAATCTAAGGGTGAGAGTCTCTAATAAGCCTAGACAACGAGTCATTCTACAATCCGTGGAATTAATGATTCCTTCAAGAAATATTATTTATGATTCAATCATTTAGTCCAGCTTCGTTCAAGTCATTTTCAATCCCAATTTACTCCCTCCTGAACTCTGTTAAACTAAACAGTTTATATTGTGTGTGTATTGGGTCGACGATCCTTATAAGCAGCCCAGTTCCATTTAACAAGTAATGTTTTTTAATTGTTGCATTGTCAGCAATTAAAATCAAAACTTTAAAAAAACTGCAAGTAAATTCTTAAATTTTTAAATTAAAACAAAACCAAACAGCTAGAAAAAACGTAGCAACCCCCACCATCCAAGTTCTCGGTATAACGAACTTTGACAGTAACCGGAGTCCTAGACATAATATAACAATTCCCAAAACATAAAAGTGAGGAGTAGGCCGGCCTGACATTTATATTGCCAACTGCCATTAAAAACCTTAAATTCGGTCCTGGTCCATAATTCGCAAGTGCTTATGCCAAGTGGTGCAAATCAAGTGGATAATTGCTCCTGACAATAAGCAAACAATTTGACGCTGTTGTTGTGGGAATTTAAATTGAATTACTCCTCCTCAACAGCCCCGTATTATACGAAGATACAATAATAATAAACGAGGGATATAAAACACATCTCCTTTTTAATACTTTTAATAACACATTACAAAGCTCTTAACAGCTGAGGCCTTTCCATTCTTATCAACTTCAACTCCTCTGCATATGATTAGGCTGTAGTATGTTTTATAGGAGAGTCTCCATAACCATGGATGGTTGGGGTCATTACTAAAAGTCCTTAGTATCTGATATTATTTGATTTGACATATTAGCTCGTAGCAGGGGACTCCGTTCTGTTGCATTGAGTTCATGGTAAATCTTATACAAACTTCTGCCATTAAATAAACGTCCAGCCAGACAAAGAATATAAAAACTTCAAAGGCAACTCGTTTTTCAATGACTGACTCTGAATTCATTTGCTAATCCTTTTAGACATGATATCATCTTCGGAGATGAGGAAGAACAAGTGAGACGTGTATGTAAATACAAACATACAGTTCCACCACCATCGAAAGTACTGCCAGGACTGCCAGAAGTGCCTGTACAGGTATTCAGGATTCGATAACATTGTTCGTATGAAGTGAATGGTGATCTGTCCGGCTGTGCAAAGATACTTTGACTCGTTCTGAGGTTGGGACTCGTGCAGAAATCTGATCCATCGGTGTCATGACTTCGTAATCCCAACAGAACTTTCTGGACGTGGTGAAGTGACAGTTTTTTCTAATCCAATCCACCTGTGCCATAGAGGTCATCAATTCCTCCTTAGTTACTTACCTCCAGAATATCCTCATCGTAATCCTCTCTGCTGAATGAATGGACAAGGTTCATAAATAACGGAGGGCTTTGAATCTTGGAATCTTTGATGATAGATTTTTTTGCAGAGATTTCCTCAGCTCTGCTGCAGCTCATTTGTTGATTGTTAATAGTTGGGGGTTGGTAGTGGTCCACTGTGCTATGAGAAGTGTGGAGGATCATTAAAATTCCTCAGTGGTCGGAAGACAAGCCACGATTTCGGAATAGGACTGGACACGACTTTCTGCAAGTCCTGTAGTCTTGGACAGAGGCTTGGAGCGGTGGGGATTTTGATGACAATAGAACCTACTAAAGGACAAGAGGAAGAATAAAGCGTCGGTGGGGCTTTTGTCTGTTAGGAAATAATTGATGAAATTTGCTGAGAGAAGAAGGGATGTGAGAAAGTGAGGTTTGGGAGATGAGAATTGGAGGAATATGGCTTCCCAAGTCCTGCTGGTCCTCTTTGCCCTTTTTGTTCATTGGCGCGGCCAGGCTGGAGTTCTGAGCTTCAACCTTGAGCCCAACTTACCTGTCATTAAACGAGGTGAAGGAGCCTCGTACTTCGGATTCTCCGTCGCCCAACACTCCACCGATGCTGGAGTTCCATGGTGAGAAAGATTTTTTTTTAAAAAACACTTATTTTAAGTATTTAAAGTATTTATACATATTTACACAAATCTAAAACCGAACGAAACGCTCAAGGAGCCTGCCAAGCTCTCAAAATCTAATAGTCCCTTTTAGTCATAAGATTTCTTTACAAAATTTGAGGTATTTGTTACCAACCAGCTGGATGTATTACAGAAAAATTTAAAAAAAAGATGCACTTTGACTATAGTCATATATAGTCTCTGTGTATGGTCTGAGAATGTGTAGGTTTTAGATTTAAAAAATGCTAACATTATAAAAGCCTTAGCTTAAACTTAGCCTTGAAAACAGTTCCGGAAAGTGTCATTGCAAGTCAATAAGTCATACAGGATATATGGTACACTGTTTTAAAAGCTGATTTAACAACATTGAGCCTTCCTGTTATAGTTTCAGTTTTTGATTGTACATATTTGTTGCAAACTTTCTTTTAAAATGTAAATATACAATGTAGTTACAGCCGTTATCCAGGTTATGGATTAGTTTGCAAATACAATAGTGGAATTGACTTTAAAAGCTTAAAACTTACATTGATTGCGAACGGAATGAAACATCCTTTGATATATTCCTGACTAAAAACTTACTGCAACTTCAAAAAAAGCTCGAAAAGACTGGACCCAAACCTCAGTTTCACACAATAACTGAGGAATGCAATACTTGAAGTGTTCAGGTTCTCAAGTCCTCAACTCTCTTAAACTGAAGAGTACTTTTGAGGTGGGCAGGCAGGCAGAGGGTAAACTTATCTCGGATTCTAAAAAAAACACTCCAGATTTACCTGAAAAAGAGTCCCATCCCACTCAGCCGGTGGTGAGGAACAATAGACTGTCAGCAGCCCCTGCTGCTTCCATCCCTTCCTTATAAAGTGACATTCTTTTATTCCATTTCTCTGGGGGAATCCGGCCGAGAAATGAATTGTCTTCTTCCTTCTCTTCATGATGAAATACATAGATATGGACAATTGGAATGGAATAGATGGACAGATATAGGCTACGACTGTCAAGCCAAACCAACTCCAGCCAGAGACCCTATACAGAAAGGCCAGGAAGACAGAGGAGACTTCATATCATTACATGAAGAGATCTCCTCCTCTCTGGGGACTCTTTTAGGACAAATAGGATTTATTTCATGACATTAGTTAAGCCATTCAAATGGAATCACTTCCATTTCCAGAGAGCACAAGGAAGGAAGCCGAATTCCGTGGAAACTGTCCCGATTCCAGTGATATATGACATGACCCATACAACCACCACCACCACCAACAAGCCAAGTTCCAACTTTGCCATCCGAACTAGCTAAAGCATTTTCTAAACTGTACAAAGTTCCCGAAGATACTTTTCTGCAAACTCAGCCTCCATCGTTGAGAACTTTAGGAGCTGAATTTACGCACCAACTTCCTTCCGTTGCAGAAATATGGCTTTTAGTTGGGAAACTTTTTCTGTAGAAATGTAGCTACATTGGATTATCGTGGAAAAGTGTAGTTTAAAGGATTACAGAGTTTAGTGACAGTCACTCACTTTTAGCAGTCTGCATTCTTGTAGTAAATTTAAAAAGCGTTTATCACCTTTGCATAGCTTGGAGAGAGGTTCTTGAGCTTGTAGACGGGGTAATGGTTGATTCCGAGAGAGATTAGCGTCTTTAAAATTCCTTAGGGGAGTCAAGGGTTAAGCTTTAATGTTCCTTGGACATTGTTGGATTTACAGATAAGACAAATGATCATATCGACATCATCAGGATTACAATCGTCTAGTCTAAGATTTTAAAATCTTTGAAGGTGAAGGTGGCATTCTCTATACTTACTCGTAAAGCTTGTACTTGGTTAGTGGTTTTGTAAATAGTAACCGAGTTGTAAATATATCACCCTTTCTTGGATGTATCATCCCCTTGAATTTTATTAAAGTTTTTTTACCAGCTCTCGAAGCATTAAAATATTGAAAGTTTGAACTCCTTGTTCAAAAACACTTCTAAAACTGTTTTGAACTTCGGTTGGGCAAAGAGGAACAAAAACTTCGCCATGGTTTAAAACATACTGTTCCATATCTGTAAAAGTTATACTGAACGATTCAATTTTTTTTTGCTCTTCACAAATATAAAAAAACATCGTATCCTCTATTCATCATTTAGAGGAAATAATTCTGGGATACTTGTAATATGTAGTTCTCTATAAAAATCTAAAGTGGATGAAGTTTTAAAGATTTCTAAGGTTTCAGGGGATGGGAACTTTGTGTCGTTTGAAGTTTAAAGTGCTTATTGTAGTTCATTGCAATTGGGGTATTGATGGTTATGGTTGATGTTGTGATGTTTGCCTTTGTATCTGTGTTTATATACGGTTTGTCGGATTGTTTGGTATGCTTTTTTTAACACATTGTGTTTGTGAGTATGTAGCTAGCTGTTATTGCAATTGTAATTGGTAAATGGATTTTCTGAGGTGTAGTTCATCTCTGAAGAGTTCAGAGTTCCTGGAGTTGAAGTGAGAAAGGGGAGAAAAGATTTGGCCTTTTTTTTACAACTTTTGCTAAATTGCCGATCGTTAAATACTTTGTGGTTAAGATAGCAAAGGACTTTGTTTAGACTATCCCTTGTACATAAATCCTCGAAAACTTTAAAATCCTTACCCCTAGTCGTATTTGTACATTTCGTGGTTTTGGGTGTGAGCTGTGACTCTTTAGACAGTCTTGTTATTCTTTTCGTCTGACTTCTTGTTTGCAAGGGTTCGGATTTTGGTAAATCAGAAAACCCATCTCGAAATACAAAAGATTGCAATTTAAAACGGGGTTAGGTTAATCTGTCTCGAAAGCTCAAAACTTTGAGACGAGGTTCAACTCTATTAGCTAATTAAGTAAAATATTAAATTATTTAAATGTTTAAAAAAATGCAAATTCTGTATACAGCTGCAAAGCATACAAAATAGCAAAGGGAGAGGTTGGATGGATAGTCTAGCCGTTGCGGGGTTCAATTTCATTCGAATTTGCATTTCATGATTGTCAGCACAATGCCTAATGGGTTTGGGCCATTACGTCTTTCATATGATAAAGAGTTGGGTTGGCTAAATAGCTTGCAAATATGCGATATCATGAATTTGGCGAATGAGTTCCTCTACAGAAGAGGACAGTTCCGGTCCAGTTATCCCATTCCTCATTTGCATTTCTGAAGATAAGGCCGCTTCCTCAATTGTTTCCGTAGGAGAATAGCTTCGCAGATTTGTTTTTTTTTGTTATGCAATGTTTTAATAAAGCAATGAGGTTGTTGTTTGTTGTATCTACAAAGCTCTTCTTGTGAAGGAGATGTAGTCAGGGAACATGTAGTAAGTTAGGATTCGTTTAACGAGACGAGGCACTCTCCTTAATTCCTTCTCTGATAAGTGAATGACTAATTTAATTCAAGAGCCGATAACGCAATTAAGTCTGTGTCATGACCCTCTCGGGCTGGTAAACAAGTTCCTGAAGAGATAGACGCGTTTAAATCAATTCAAACTCATGGTCTATCTATAGTATGTAAATGTATAGTGTATGTTTTACCCTCTTGCACATTGTAATTAATAATCAAGTTTTCAAAATGTCAGGGAAGTCGATGACTTCTCCTGCTTCTAATTAACAGAAATTAACATTTCTAAATCCGTCCGTACCGACTGGACGGAGTCTGGCTGAAGGCTTTGGACGGGGAAGGTTCTTAATTGCAGTTTCTAAGAAATATTTACAAGAGGAGAGGAGGTGTGTTTTAAATGGCTCGTTGTCATATCGTGACCTGATTAGATTTCCTTCATTTCCCTCTGAATGATTTTGGGCTGAATGTTTATGGAGCGAGGGACGTACGTACGTGGGATGTAAACATGGAGACGCATGGAGTGCTGGCTTTGACTCTTCTTGGGGTTAAAGAGGTTTGTAAATGCCGAAAGAATCACTTGTTTCCTGATAAACTATCTCGCACTTGAAGGTTCGACTACTCCAAAGCCAGTAGAGGAGAGTGACACTGGCCATGCAGAATGTGCAGATGCACTTTTTCAAATCCAGTCAAGTGGATTTATTAGCCGATTGTTGATTGTGTGTGGCTAAAGAATGGAGGAAGTGAGAGTAGACTTCGTTCAATAACGAAAGTTAATGGTACTTTTCATACATGCATTGCTTTATGGATCCTTTTGCAGCTTGGATGCTTGACAACAAGTTCGAAATTCTCTAAAAAAGCATTGGTTTTGATGTTTTGCTCCAAAGATCCATGAATGGAGAGCTGGATTTGATAATAAGGACATAGTTGGCCATGTGCCTAGTCCCTCTTGTAGTTTGTAGTTTGTGGAGCCGTTTCCTACATTCATAGATGAAGATAGGAGAACGTCTGTTGGATGTATATTAAATAGGACATAACATTATTATGGATAAAGGCACTCTGGACTACTCTGGATTCGTGTGCCTGGCTTCGTGGCGTCGGCAGGGAGTCCTAATCAACCTCCAGGATTATCAAACCACCGCTTTGTCTCTGTCCCTTCGTATCCAACCGACTCATAAATACTGGGACAACTACAACCTCTCATCTCAAATACTCAAATACTAATTCATCCCTCGAAGCACTTCCAGTAGTATTCTCCTTCTCAATCCTGAAAGTCCGGATCATTAAATTAATAACTGGGGGCAGTTGAAATAGGTCGGGGTTCCGAATTCAATGTCTCTCTGTCACGCTGGAGTGAGACTCGAAAATTGGATGCAATTTCAGAGGGGGTTTGGATGAATTCGGCCTGAATTTCCGATTTGAAGGGATAAGCCTCAATTAGTTATGAGAGGATTAAGAACTTTGCCTCGCTGGAGGTTGGAGGTACATCAGTCACTGTGGACTGTGACTGACCCTCTCTCATTACATATACTATTTATTTAGGAACTACGGAAGTTCCATATTGTTAGCCAGGAAAGGGGGGAAAGTACTAGACTGATTTCCCTAGACTGGCAGGTTACAATTGGGAAGTAGCCAACAATTAGTGGAGGATTGTCAGGGGTGGATTTTATATTTTTGAGCACGTGAGAACTTCTAAGTGAACATTACATGGACTTCTTCCACGAATTCGAGAGTCCACTGAAAACATCGACTAACAAACTTCTTGTAGTTGCAGTTGGCAGAGTTGGATTGGAGACGTCACGTTCTGTCTCTGTCAGTTGAATTAATTAGAGCAGAATTGAAGTCCTGCCTTAAGCTGACCTGTGATTAAAGGTGTTTTTGTGTGCTAGGGTTCAAAATGCGTATTAATAAAACCGTGTTTGATGGGAGCAAAAATTAGTTTGTTCACTTATGATTTGATGTCAAAGGTGTATGGTTAACTATAGGTATGCCTAGTCAATAAGTATATAGGGTCACTGATATTGTCCTTATCTCCTGACAATAGCAGAAGATTAAATTGTCTTAAATCCAAGCAGAAAAAGTAAAAGATTTCCTCGATCGTTAATTTATCTTTTGTATCTTTAAATTCCAGAGCTTGTGGGTTTTGAGCTGTAATGGATTAAGGAGACCGTAATTCGGTTAGCATGGGTTTGACTTAAGAGGAAAACGGCTTAACAAATGAGGTTGGTTTAGGATTCTGGATGGAGATTTGGAGATGAGATTCATGAGATAGACGGATAGACGGATGGATTTGTTTTGAGAGGAGACAGTTAGTTTACTTAAGTTCTATATGGTGACTAACCCAGTAAAAATGTGGACTGTGAACCCCATTTCTAGTCTCCAAATTCCAAACTGTTTTTGCTTTCTTCAGAAGATCCGCTAACTAAACCAATTTTAAAGCCAACTAAACGATGTGTACACTCTCAGTGTGTCAGTTCTGATACTTTTGAGATACGGAGGATACTGCTTATTATGGCTGACAGGCCTCCCTTCCATCCTCGGATTTCGGATTCCGTCAACAACATGTTGAGAAGTTGAGATAAATGGTGGGCTTATTGGGGCTAAGAATATTTGAGGAGGCTTGTAATCCCCAACCACCATCGTTTTTTTTTAGAATTTACACAAAAAACAAATGACCTTGATCTTTCTTTCTGAAGGAATGCAGATTTTTGCTGATTTTCTGTTTGTTCTTGTTAAAATAAACTTTTGAGACTCGAAAGTTCTTGGACTGCGAATTTCGCATTGTTTTTCGATCTGTTAATGTAATTGTGATTGTAGAGCTTTTTAGTTTCACTTTTTAACATCGAGATCAGGACACTTCAATGTAGGTAGGTAGTTGTAGTCTTTATGCGACCTTGGGAATTGGGTACAGAATTCAGAAGAAATCGAGGCATGTTGTATGCAGAGTTATTTTCATAGGATAGGATGATAACATTGTTATGGGATAGTTTAGCTTTTACTCTTAGTATCTGGTTTGACAGCTAAATAGTTGGTATAAAGTTGGAATTGCCTAATTCTAGTTTTGTGTTGTAAAGGGTTAGATAATTAAAGTAGATGTTTTTAATTTAATCAGTGTACATTTGTTTAATTTGTATGACTCGTTTTCAAAATCCGTTTAGTGACACAGCGGTTGTGCCAAAAAGCCTTTTTGACAAATACATAGGATGAGGATTTATTCAGAAGGATTTGCTGCAATTACGAATCCACCTTCAATTTCCAGTTTGAGTTTTTGGAATTCACTGAAAAAAAATTGAATAAGTGTGGAGTCGCTTAAACGTAGTTGCACAGGTCAAGTAGCCAGACAACTAGGATAATTGAATAGGTACAAATAATATCGTTCGGTAAACACAATTTCGAACCTACATTTCAATACTTGGTTGTATGGTCCTACATACAAAACAACTTTCATTTCGGTAGATTTTCTAGTAACGAAATATGATAACTGAATTTCGAGTAAATGTAACCATCCAAATGAGGGATACGGAGAATGCTGGGATAATATATGAACGGCCCTTGAATGCTGTGTAGTTAGTAGTGTAGTGCTCCAACTATGTAAATGGCATTTGCAAATGATGAAAAACATTATGCGATTTCTATTTATAGCCAGAATTCCGTCCCGTCTTGACGAACTATTTGCATTGCATAAACGTGAAATGGCATTAAAGCCGATGAATAATTCATAATTCATCATTTCCCAAGTCCCGTCTTCCTTCTAAGCAGTTTGCACTTTGTTGCATCCGATCCATCGATCTGTAGCCTTTAGACTCTTCAATCCAAACTAATACATACAAAAGAGTCATACCCTTCTGGAATCTATGCAATCTACTATATCTCATAATAATAGGAGGATATGCAATAATATTCCATTCTCCTTTGCATCATCCTCCATGGCTTGAGAAACTTGGCAAAAGACACGTACAGATGTGTGGAAGGAGGATATTAAACGTGTCAACGTGTCCAAATAGAACTAGGCCTCTTCATGAACTCAGGACCTAGAAACTGGAAACTATTTCCGATTTCCAACTATTCCTAATCCTAAATTCTGAGTCGAAACATTAAAACACATAATGTACAAATGTTTTCCTGACCCTTCTTGACCCTTTGAATGACTTACAATTAGTCTCATTGTCTTCAGTAGCCACAAAGGTCAACTTGCTGAGTCACCAGACCTTCTGCAAAGTGTTTGAGTAATTTCTTAACCATTTGAAGCTTTCGGATGATGTCACTTCCTCGAAATGAAGTCAGCAATTAAGGTGCGACTCCAAGCAACTCATAACTACAAAAAATGTGAGAGTAGAGTCAAGGCTCGTTATAATCAACTAGATGATTAAGTACCTTCCGATGTAAGCAACCAATCTATACATTTAGTTTTTTGAAAAAATGCACTTTGATTTTTACATTTACTTCAAATTTGATTTAAAACCCTTGCAAATATGCAACAGAGAGATATCAATTAAAACTTTCAAATCTGCAATCGTATGCTATCCGAAGCTTTTCCGAGGATTTTTTCTCTAGGAGACAAAGTTCAACTCGATAATGTGACGACATGACTATTATTACTGTCTTATGACAATCCTTATCCGAATCCTCACTTGCTAATCATTATAATCATTCAATCTACCCACATACAGTAGTACGGGACACGGGACTATGTATGTAACTGGCTATTTACTAATGTAAGCTGCATCATCATCACTACATTTGGATTCCAGTTCCTTGTGTTTGTGTTTTACATACTTGCATTTTTAATGTCCCATCCCAACGTAGTACATACAACATACAACATAGTTACAGAAGTTACATATGGAAGAGTTTAACGAAGTCGAGCTGATGTATGAGCTTAAACCGCTTAAGCAGGCATAGTACTACCTACTTGGCATATGTATGAGAATGATGGCTTGGATATTGAGACGCAGTGGGGGCTCTTGAGTAATCCTTTTAGCAAGTGAATGAACTTCTGGAGGAGGATAGAGGAAAACTCATCAACTTCTTTTGAGATTACATGGAATACAATTTATTAATCATTTCCCATCCCCTGAGTATATGTACTTGAGGTAAAGGTAATGCTATCGGATGCTTCACCTCTTGAAGTTTAAGAGAAATGGAATAATAAAACAATTAACAATTACGGAATGGTTGGTCAAACATTTAAAACAAAGTTTGGTAATCAGAGCCTCCACCTCTTCTTAAATTATTTATCGTATGCATTTCCATGCACTGGCAGCCAAAAACAAGGCCTTCTTTCCACCTGAAACTAATCAAGCATCAACATTGGGCTTTTAAGGCTGGGAAATAAGCAGCCTTTGCATATTACAGTAAAGCATTGATTATCAATAGTTCAATATTATCATGAATCCTTAAATCTCAATGCACAATGCACTAATGGGGTGGTTCATAAATTATCAGGATTGATTTCTCGTCTGTCAAGGCTGCAGAAAGACATTTTTTATTTAAAATACCATTCGTTAAAAATATATATTTCTTTAAAAAACGTTATTTAAAACGTTGGATATCTTTTGGAAGTTTATGAGCATTTACCATTTAAAAAAGTTTTTAATTTTGTCGAGTAAAATAGTTTTAAGAATCCTATTGAAAGCTGCTCGTGTAATTTTCAAGCATTTTTTAAGCTCAATTTTGTTTTTTTTACTGTTAGCCTATGGATTTTTGCCACTAAACTCAGATTCTAGGGGACATAGTGTCAAATGCTACCAACTTAGAACGTACATGAAAGGATTGCTTAGCTTCGGAATACTTAAATATTTATGGATGGCTCTACAACGGCCCTAATCTGAGGAGATAATAATTGGAGAGAAGAGAATTCGGGGCGTGGGCCGTGAAACAAAACCCGAATGTTTTGAAACAATCAATAATCAACAATGAGCTAAAGATTTATTTCGAGTAAGCCGTAAACGCTTCAGCCGAGTGGAACGAAGGAAGGAAAAGTTGCGTGTAATTTAAAAATTTAAATGTTTTTTTGGCTCAGCTTTCCTTCACATATTTTTATCCACGGAAATCAATGTTGAATAAGGGTCAAGCGTATTTCTCATCACTTCTTCCCTTCAACTGCTACTAGATTCCTTAAGTCTTTGATTGATGCTCCCAAGTCAATAGCTCAAGTGCCGTATGTCAAGTAAGTCTGACATAAGCCAAGTACTACTAGTTCACATTAGGTAGCATTTAAGAGAGACCTTTGCTGAGGTTTTTTTTTGTCAAAATGTTCCTAAATGATGACGCCCCTGTATAGATTTGAATGTGGAAATTGAAACTGAAAACGATTCCCACTTCCAACTATGGGAGTATGGAATGCCGTTTAAAAACCTCGTGGTTAAATGGTTAAACAAGGCTGTCTCCGTATCTATCTCTCATATAGATGAACATCCATCCACAGCAGACTGAAACATCATTAACAAGCCCCGATCCAGAATTCAATAGCTTGGGAAGTAAGGACAGGGATCTCTTAAAGTGATGGCAGTCTTTTCAAACTTTCAAGCCTTTATAAATGTTTTACATGGAGATTGAAATAAGAGACTAAGAATACTATTAGGAAATAGGTTACATTACTTCACACATTCTCACTGCATTTCATTAAAGCCATACTAACCTAAGCAGAGAAGTCGAAATGTATTTCGAGGTCTTCAAAAGTGCTTCATCCACTCAACTACTAATTAATTTATAATCCCTAAGAATACGGAGTTACGAAGATGTGAATCACACCATGACTGCATGACCCCCTAACCCTCCGGACATTAATTTGAATCTCATCATCTGATTTCATTGCTGGAATTGAATCGGAAATTTAAAAAAAATCTGTTTTGAAATGCAAATTCTCCATGTCACCCGAGCTTCCGTATCTAAACATAAAGAAGTTTAACAGTTCAGTTCTATAGGGAAATGTATACCCAGACACCGACACTACTCGACTAGTCTTCAATAGATCCAAAGATATCAAATCATCGCCTTAGCACGATCATCACTTCCAAAGTTTCAAGCCCAACTGTCCAACACCCAACTTGAAGGAAATGGAACGGAACCACAAAAGCTTATTTACGTTATTAGGTATTCAAGTAGCAAATTGTAGTTGATGTAAACTCATTGTTGTCAGTGTTGATTGCTGAGGCTGAGTTGACTTTTAAATTACAGGAGGAAGACGAAGTGCTTGATTTCGAATTCCGAATTTCAAATCAAGATGAGCAGATCTGTACATAGCTCATAGGGAATTGATGCAGAACGTTGATCTTGGTATAGGTAATCTGTAATCACCCCGTATCATCCTCCATTGTATTTGTAGCTCTTAGGAAGTACAGGAATAAATGCACACACGAGTTGATACTTTGATGTTCTGATAGAGTTGATTGCCTTATGTTGGTTACCTCAGCTATTACCTCAACTCTGTAGCTTATTAAAGAAGAGACTCTTCTGGCCAAGCCTTATTAGCTCGCCTATGTAAATAGGATAGCGAGCTTATGAACTCGTCCTGTCTGTCTGTCCGTCCGTCTGTCCGTCTGTCCGTCTGTCGGTCCGGCGCCTCTTTTGGATGTAAATGAACCCCCAACTAGAGCACCATA